>WYDF02098577.1:0-10696 GCA_009867245.2 Adranes taylori | reverse complement strand
TATTATTTGACAATTTGTGGAGAGAGAAAGTCATGAATGAAAAATGAATGTTACGACGATTGAAAGATTCAACCAAAGGCTTACATAATAAGATGAGTGTATATCTGATTTGCTGGCATAAAATTCTACTATTGACTGTTGAATTTAATTTAATATTAAAATTAAATAGTGTTTAGTTGGAGTCGCTTTTTACTTAACAATGCCCAAATAGATTCATGTGTGCGAAATGCTCCCCCTACATGAATAATTTGGTCACTAGATGCAGAATTATTGCTGCTAACGATTTGTGAAATACTCACTCGAAAGTTATCAGAACAAAACCCAAAATGCATTTCCTTCGTGTGACCTTTTATTTGAAATGAGCAACTGTAGGTGTTCAGCTCGACGGCGGCAGATCATGACGTTGCTGGCGACATTTGGGTGGGGCCTGAACGGAATATCTGCCAAAATCTTTAGGAAGTGAATAGTTTCTACCAATAAGAAGCACTCTTTTATACGTTGCGAATTTTAACGAACAATATCAAATCACATCCCGGCCATGATTCTATGATAGGGTGTTCTCCAATTTGATTTAACGTGCAAACAGACTGACGATCCTCGGAAATCGTAAATCACTTCCTTGCACTCGGAAATCGTAAATCACTTTTAATCCTCTGTGACATGAATCATTCTTCTTTTGACCAAAACAGCATAAAAACAGACTACCGGATTGCAGACGCTTTAAGGTCTCTTCTATATCTCTCTATGTTGTGCATGGGAGTACGAGCGTTGCGTGGCTGGCGTCAGTTGTTTCCATCTTTCACTTCTATTTTTCTATGCCCAGAGTTCAGTGACCGCTTGTGAAATCTTCTGGGGTTATACCTCCCATATATTTTCTTCGTTTAAATTATATTTATTATTAATATATGATTTATTTGTTTATTATAATGTTTACTATTAATAACAATTGTATATTATAATGTTTTGTTACTCGATTTATAATTGATCCTACTCTTAAATTTTAAGCAAGTAATCATTTTCTAATACTCTCGTGAGATAAATTTATATCTTTATTTTTCAGGAGATTTTTATTTGATTTTTGTTTCCTCTAGAGGCATTTAATATTAAGTCTCACTTTGGTATATCATCTAATGTTCTGTTCTTGTTTATGGAATTTATGGAACCGTTTAGCCCACCTTGTTTTTGAATACCTCCAACGTTTTCAAATATTTCGTAGCTTTATTTCGAGTTATTAATGGATCTTTCGGTTGTAAACTGCTTCAAAACGCTTCTGGAAAATGCATTCATTGTAGTAATATCATATTTGAAAAGTTATAATCTATTAAGAAGTAAATCTTATAGCGGAACGACATAAACATGAAATAACATGAGGCTATTAAAATGATCAGGTAAATATGTTATAGGTAATATATGTTTCGTGGAAATTGGTGATCTCTTTCTTACATGACGAATTTTATTCAGTCACATTTCATTGGAATTAATTTACTCAATGTTCTACATTAGACTTGTCAAAACATAGCTTGAAGGGTATACTTGTGCATAATGCAAATTCGTTTAGCTCAAGATCCGCTCTCCATTCACTACATCTTAAGGAGCTTGCTTAAAGTTTCATAGCTTTGCCCAAAAACGAACTATATTCACAGAATTGCTCTTTACAAAGCACGATCGTAATTTGATTTACTTTTAACTACTATACTGCTTTTTATACAGTAGAACCTCGATGGCAAGAGTCTCAAGGAGGTTTTGGGAAACAGTCTTGTTGTCGAGGGACTCTTCTAGTTGAGGTTCGTGCTATCAAGGTTCGTGCTAAAAGTCATGCTTTCAAGGTCACACTGGTTTCTCTAAAACCCCTTTATAGCACGTGCATTTTGGATCAACCCTCGCTAACACGTTTTGTTTAAAAAAGTACATTTATAGTACTACTGTATACATATTAAAGTATTGTAACAAAGTTAGTAAATAAAAATTTACATTGTAACAGAAAACTTAGAGTTTAATTGTGCAGTACATAGTATTACATGTGTGTACGTACATAGTTACAAATTAATGAAATTGAATAATGAAAATTCCAAGAAAACAAGTATAGTAAAAGTATAAATGCTCAAATGCATAAAATATTATTTTAAACAAAGCAAAATAAAAGAAAGTTAAATTATGTATTTGTAGATAAAAGGTACAGTAACCTTCACGCACATAATGTTCATTAAGATAATAACATAACAAAAAAAATGAAAAATTTACATTAAATAAATATTATAGGTACTGTAGCTACTTTGTAAAACCAACTGTGAGCTAATTTTCATCTACTTCGCAACTTGAAGACGTATACGGCATGTTTGTAAAAAAGTGGTTAATTTTTGTTTGTTTTGAGTTACTTACATAGATGTAATCCAAGGCACTATCAAGCTCATTAATTGATTTTACAACACTTTCACTCACATCACCTTTTTTGTCAAAAAAAAATACTTTGATAGCGTTACTGGCATCCCTTGATGTTAGAGCTCGTGGATCGTTTGGGTTGTCTTCGTCGTCCTCTTTCTTTTGATTTTCTTGAATTTGGGCTCATAGTGCGGACTTAAGTATGTCAGATTCTGTCAGTTCACCACAAACCGCAACTTCATCGTCGAAGTTCACATAGCCTTCAAATTCCATCCACTAGACGTTGAGAGAGCAGGTAACTTGTTCCCAGTCTGTTGGGACAAACACGGTTGCTTCTTACACTGGTTGGGTTATAATGTCTGATTCCTCAGATGTTTTGAACTCCTTTCGGTAAAACACTTTAAAATGTATGTTGATGGAAGTTTACCTTAATATTTGTTAACTTTGGGATGTCTCCATTTAACCAAACGCCAAACGCATCCACATTCATGTTGGCAATGTAATCAGTTGGAAAATTTTCAACATTTTGAAGACACTTTGGTTTTTGAGTTTTGCCGATAACTAGTGGCTTGGGTTTGTCTGATCCCGTAGTGTTCACACACCGGAGCACGGTAATTCGCTCTTTATTGTGTTTTCCTCCATGACAGGAATCACCTTTGAAGGATAAAGTTTTATCCGGCAGACATTTATAGGAAAGTCCAGTCTTATCAGCATTGTACACATCTTCTGGTTTATATCCTGCCACTTGGTCTTCTATCTGGGCTCTCCACTGAGTGCATACAGAGTTATAAACACTAGCGCTTTCACCACAAACCTTATTAAATATGATTTCTTTTTTTTTTGAAATTCTGTAGCGAACCATTACTTGCACGAAAATTTTCATGTCCCAGGTTTCTTGCGAACTCCTGAGCTTTTTCCTGTAGAATAGGACCACTGATTGGCAAGTTTTTATCGCGACACTGTCTTAGCTACTTAACAACGCATACTTCCACATCTTGAAAGTCGCCTTTCTTCACTTTTACACACGTTTTACCGAGCCCACTTCCCTCTTCATACTTATCCTTATTTTTTTAAATTGTATGCAATGTTAAATTCCTTGATTGTTGATGGAATGTTAAATTCCTTGGCAATATCAGTTTTTCTTTTCGTCGGGTTCTCTTCGACACATTTAATCACTTTTTGCTTCAATTCAACAGTCAGTGACGTAATTATACGTTTTTCAGTCATGTTTCATTTCAATGAATGTAGCAAACAATATAACACACACCGAACAAACCAAACACAAATATAGATCAGGGCACCGTTTTGACAGCAGGCACGCGACTCACCTGTTTTCATGTTTAGACTTGTGGCCAAGATATTATTTCCTTCAAAACATCCGTTCTATTGAGACACTGACCGTGGAAAATATGCACTGGAAAGGTTGAATTCGTGCTATAAAGGTTCTATTACATAAAACGACGTACTATTGAGGTTAACTCATGCTATAACGGTTAGGTTCTGCAAAAAGACGTGCTATTGAGGGTTAGAGCTTTGATCTGCATTGGGAAAAAATTCGTGCTATTGAGGTTTTAAAGTAATAACGATCTTAATTTACTGACAATACGTTGTGAAGCTTTATAATGCAAAAATTGTTAGAATACCATTTTCCATTAGCAAAATAGCAAGGAACAATTACGGAACAAAGGTACTGTGATTCGTGTTTTTAATTTATCTTCTGATTGGACCTTTGGTTTTTTGTCAACTTCTCCAGGGCGTCGGTAGAATGGGGTGTTGAATGTTTAACGCAGATGTTGAAGGTTTAACGCAGATGTTGAAGGTTCAATGCAGATGTTGAAGGTTTATCCATGCAGTTGAGATGATGAAGATAAGAAAACGGTGTAAGATATATAATTGAATATGCGGTGAAAGTTTTATTACGTAGAAAATGAATTTGTGGTAATGTCGGATTTATTCGCTGTCGCCGAAGAAATAACGGAATATGCGTCGAAGATGTTCTTCTCGCGTTTCAGGAATTGTATCTCTGCCATCTCTGTTCTCCCGGTGAGTTAGGTGGTTGGATGAACTCTTCCGTTCCCGTGGCTCTCATTGCTTTCTCGTGACGAAGATTTGTCAAGGAAGGGTTATAAAATATTGATATGAATGAATGAAAGTAGAACTGATTGATGAGAGAACGAAAGATTCAGCGAAAATAATGAGGTAGTACATGCATATACCTGACTTGATGCTTGTAGAATTTTTGCTATTGTCTGTAGTTGAATTTAATTGAATTTTAAATAAAATAATATACACGATTTGTTGATGGCGCTTACTTAGAACAAATCAGATTCCGGAGTGTGATTTTATTGCTTACTCTATTGGAATAAGTTTGATCATTTGATGGTGGCTTAAACTAGCGTAGCGTGCGAATTTGCTCACTCGTCAACAGCTAGTGTAAGATCCAAAATGCGTCAGTCGAAAATTTCTTCCTAAGCCGTTAACAAATTTAAGGATCAAAATTGCTATTTTGTTGACGAAAGCATAAATGGTAGAACATGTAAGCGATGGCACTAGCAGTCCTACTCCACCAACATCTTCGAAGCATTGCATTGAAAACACCTAAAAATGCGTTGAACTAATATCCAATCAAATTTGTGAAATCACAAAAAGGATGCGTTTGTTGGAAAGTACAAAGTGAAATAAGTGGTGGAAAAGTTTGTTAAAGCTTTTTCTAATAAATATGATAATAAATCGCCTCCACAAAGGAAATACGTTAAGTCGTAAAACTTAATAAATGAAATGTCGTTATAAATATTGAAGTGCGAAAATATCCTATACATTTATAAGGTAAAGGATGCCGCTACGGCGAAAGTTCTTGCAGCGTGTTTATCCTTTCAGAATAAACACGTGAGGAATTTGCGTAGCTATAAGTATCTATATGTTTTTCTATACCGATCGGATGTTTTTGATGATTATATCGTTCTCACGTCGGCAGGTCTCTTGATCTTGTTATCGCGATTTGGATTTTATTTTTAAACGCATTAAATCTTTATAACATTAATTTATTAATATTATTTATTATTTGGTAATTAGTTATTACTACATTGATTTATTAATTGGTTTATTACATTTGTTTAAAAAAATTTAATTAGATTTTATCAGTCCATTTATATCTTATATTAGCGGATTACTCATTGAATTGTTAAATTATTAGAGAATGCTTATTGAATCGTTAATGAATTGAATTAATTATAAGCTGGTATCATTATTGCGCAATTTGTGAGGGATTTGATAGTTTTACTACTTGATCAACAGTCCGGCTACACATAAATGCCGTGTATTATTTAAGATTGGCACAGCTAATCCAAAGACAAGCATTGGAAGAAGGTACTACACTCGCCAATCCCTCCAATTCGGTTCAAAGAATATAATAATTGAATCTTTGTGAATGCCCCCAGATAAGAATTTTACTTGATAATTATTCTAATCGAAGATAGTTTTCTTTAAGAATTTCATCGACCTTCGTACCTTTTACGAATTAATTAGACGTGGCGGCGGTCTTGAGTTAAGCTATATTATATTTGAAAGTGATTCTGTTTATATAGCTGCGGCGCTTATTGTCCCCAAAGTCCTTATTATAAGCTATTAACACATAAAAGCTTTATTTTCGGTCAAAAGTTTACAATTTGTAGGCGCGTGCTGTGCGTATTGGCTCAAATTAAAGCCCCACGAAATGGGCCTGTGTTTTTAAAAAGTTTTCTTTATAAACTTATATTAAAAATTAAAAGATTGAGGTGTTTTTGATTTAAAATACAATATTATTAAGTACTTTGCCAGGGGACTTACTCAGTAATCTAATATAATTCACAAGTTTGGACATATATTAGTTTAATTAATTACTTCATTTATCTTTAATTATTTAAGTGATACCATCAATATCGCACTATGTAAATCACTAGTACGTTTAATTATATAATTTATTCGTATTTAAACATTATAAACTTTATAATACTTTTTCTAATACATTTACCAAGTAAACGATTATTTTAATTAATAAAGCACATATAACATATTTATTGAATTATTACTATATATGAACAACGCCCTTAATGGCGGCTGTGAATAATTAATTTTGCTACTGCTATGTACATCTTATTATTAGAACTAACTAAAATAGATTCATCTATGATGTTCTGCGCGAGTCGCTCCACCCAGCTAATTACTTTACTACCCGCAACTGTCCGCTGCATTCGAGCCCGATCGTTAATACGTTAATTAAACAATGGTAATTTATTATAGTCTAACTTAAATACATTTCTATTGTACATATATGAGGAGTATATAATTCCCAAATAGATTTTTCAAAGTAATAAAATTATCATTTTTAATAAAAAAATCTACGAACAATCTATGATTGAAGACTGTACGAACGTAATTTCTTCTTTTTTTCTTTTCTAGAAATTCTTCTTTTTGGGCATTTACCATGCTCATTCTGTTAAATGTTAGAAACATCTGTGAGCATAGTCTAATTAATAATTTACATTTATAATAAGTTACATTTGTATGCTATTAGCTATATTTGTCAATTAGTTTACATATTTCGAAAATAAGAAGTTCGATAGACACCAACAACATTATTGAATAATAAATATATTGACCTGCGCTAATAACATATAACATTATTGTAGAAGTTCATAACAGTTGTATTACTTTCTTTCGCGAATAGCAACAATAAAAACTTGCATAATCGTGACTCATTTATTAGATTACCATAAAATATTTGTTTTTCATTTAAATGGCAGCGATATTACAATATCTTTTATGGTTCTACTAAGGATCTTCGAGATTAATCATCTGTATGAAGTGTAGTAATAGATTTTAGATACTTCCATTTTGTTTCCTACCTTTCATTTTGCTACTAATCTTTAAAATTACTTTTTCTTCATTTAGATATTTCCTACATCTGTAATATAACTAATAATTTATTTCATATTACTGTTTGCATTGTATCAGTTGCAAAGAAAATAAAGTTGGTACTTGATGATAGTTAAGTTTAAAGGTAAAACAGTTTGTCTTTAGAAGTTTTAAACTAGTGTTTAAAAATCTTATTGTATTTAGTGGTTTGTCTTTGGTGGACATTTCTTTTCCGCCTTATATACATATTTTTATGATTGCCAGCATTTATTTATAAAAAGGAGGGAGAAGATAAGTGAAAGCCGGTATAATAGAAAGAAAGAGGCATTAGAGGTGTTAGACATGATTGCAAGGTTTAGGTGTGTGAGTATGGAACAAGGGGATATATTTACATGAAAAAGAGCGAAAGATGTTGTAGGGCATGTGGAGAAATGGAGCAAACATGGCAGCACTGGCTGAATGAATGTGAAATGTTTGAATAGACCGAGGAAGCAACAAATTGAAGGGTGTATATGGAGCAGGGAGGAAAAAGAATTAAAATAATGGGAGGATAGTGGAGGAGATAAATAGAAGGAAAAGATAAAAATAGGGAAATAAAAAGGAAGAAAATCGAACCAATAAAGGAAGAAGGGAAAAAGGAAGGGAAGGAAAGTAGAAAACAGTCTCATCATTTCACTTCATTTCACTGAAGTGCTTTTTTTATTTCTAGTTTTTTACAGAAATATGGTTGATTTTTGTCTCTTTGTATTTGTAAATTAAATGTGTTATGAATTACAATTATTGTATCTGAGGCATTTTTGCCAATAAAGGTATATTTATTTATTTATTTATAAAAAAGATCATAACTCCAATTTTTTTTTTTTTTTTTTTGATAAAGGAGTGGAAAATACAACTTGAAATTTATTTAAGGAAGTTACTATAATATTAACATAATTCATAATAATTAGAATAATTAAACCTTTATTGTCATAAACTTTAAACTAAATACCTAAATGTTTTACTTAAATGTACAACTATGTGCCTTTATTAAACGTGAGTATTTTATTTTATTATTTTTTAAACCCCCTAATGATCTTATTCTCAAACTGAATGATCCTAACACACGTTATATGAATTGGAATAGCCTTTAATTATAATACAACTCCGAAACCATACGATTTTGAAAATAATTTCCGGATTATTTCAATCTCCTTACTTTCCGAAGAATACTTTCCAAATTTCATCTTTCCATTCTATCCCTTCAAAAATTTTTTTTAGAAAAAACGTTTTATATGAAAAATTATTCCTAAATAAGCCCCAGAAAAAGCTAAATTTCTTTACTCACAAAGCAACGTAAATAACATTTTAGGCATAACAAATATCATTTAAAATAGTTTAAATTAGCTAGAGCCCAATTATTCTCATACGGAACTTCCATCATGGATACTACAAAATACCAAGAAGTTAGCAAAATATTCCTGGAACCAGACACAACTGAATTCCAATGTCAAAACATGGGTTTTATCAGAAACAAAACAATAGATTAAATACTATATTAACGGCAATTATAAGGAAGGAAATACAGTTCAACAGCTAAATATGCTTAATAATTTAGTTGTAATTACATACATTGCCAAACGTAGAATTAATAAAATTGGGCAAAATTCTGTTTAGAAGTTCTAGAATTCAACCAGCTTGAATAGCTGCTTATAATTACTCTCACTAGTTTTCCCTTCTCTTTCCTAGCTCTACATCAATCATCATACCTTCAGTCCCTTCCATACAGCTTTTATCCACTGAAAGTATTTTTCCAAGTCTATCTTAGACTTTTATCCTCTCCACAGCGCCGTCTTTACAATATATGTGGCCCTGGGAACTTTTTATACTGGAGGCCCCATACAAATTAAACGTTAAAGGCATCACATTTTTCTGTCCCCTAAGGTGCGAGAACCCTGCCCAATGCCCAGTGTGCCCATGCGTAAGGACGGCACTGCCTGTCCATACTTTATTCAGTGATACCTCCTTGCTCTTTCTTTATTTCAACATTAGCACATATACATTCTTCACGATTCTACATCCTCATCTCTCATTACATTCGTTCTGTAATTCACCTTTTTTTAATCGTTCCATCCAACATTTATACTTTCTTAGCTCGTGTAAACACTATTTTATTTGATATGGGTTTCTCGACCCCTAAAGTTTTTTATAATTCCAATTTGCATCGTTATATTCCTCACACATATATCCAATATCATCATTCTCTTTCCCACTGGTTCACCAGAGAGTGCATGAAGCAATTTGATATGATAAGGATGATTAAGACATGAGTGGATAAGACGAAATAAGGAATAAGTGAATAAGAAATTGTAAAGGAAATCAGAAAATAAAACATTCAATACTGAAGGAAGGAGGTTCCTGGAATGATTGAAGCCAGAGGGGATGCTGGTAAGAAATTGATCTATGAATGGAGATTGAGATGGAGAGATTACTCATAAGGGCAAGGGTCATATTATTTATAAATATGTCTAGTATGTTTCTCAAGTAATGTATACACAAAATCAACTACAATAATAAAATACTTATTAAACAATTTTATAAAATATGTACAATGCATTTCGCATATTTTTAACGTAATATCTTCTAATCTGACCATATGCTATAGACCACAGGCATTACAATTTAGCTAAGTTAGTGTGTGTGTGTGTGAGAAAACATTGTAAAGAGAACGGAACTATGCGGCTCCCACCCGGAACCGCATTTGTTGAAGAGTTAATAATGCTCCTGGATCTATCGTCTGTGTACCGAGTGCTTCCTGCAAATATAATAATCATAATTAAATGTTTCGATTTATTTATCAATATATGTACTTAGTTTGGTTATCTTTAACGATACAATATTCTATCTCACATGTACCTATTATGTGAATAGTATTTATGTACATTGTAGATAGTAAATATACCTGTTATGATTTTTACGGAGAAGCGAGTGCTTCAAGTTAGTTAAATAATTACACCGCTAATGCATCATGCGGATTTATAATTATTATCTAGATAGTGATTAATGGACTAATTAATTTTACTATTATCTTCTGTAGAAATTATAAAATCTAAAAACTTACTTTCATTTACTGATTTTCCGTAGTGATTCTGTCACCACTGCGTGACGGAGTGTGCAGAAAGGGTGAAAAACAATAAATAAATCAAATAATAAATAACTAGTTATCACTAAGGGGGACTACAGATACAGGGTGATGCCACATGAATCGTAACACGGATTTTTACTAAATCATCATCATCATTATCACACAGCCAACTGCGACCACTGCTGGACATAGGCCTCCCGTAAACTTTTCCATTTCCAACGATCTAGAGCTGCGTTCATCCAATTTGTTTCAATCCTCTTGATGTCGTCGGACCATCTTGTTGGTGGGCGTCCCCTGCTACGT
>WYDF02098566.1:0-10696 GCA_009867245.2 Adranes taylori | reverse complement strand
AATACAATCAAGGCGATCACTTTGTCCTACCCCTGAACTCATGCAAGAGCATTGTGTTACAAAAGAAAACGCGGTATAGTGGTATTTAAAAAAAATAATACAAGAACCACGATCCTGCTTTAATAGAATGAAAGTCTGTAGCAACAAGAATTGGAACAACAGAAAAATCCAAACTAATGGCATTTGTCGTGTTTAACGTAAAATATGTATTCTTCATCACAAATAAAGTTCAATCTTAATTATATACAATAATAAAAATTAATTCAATACAGAAATTAAAACGAACGAAACATATCAAAATAATAACCTCCTCCTGCAAATATTATAATACAACAAAATACGTAAAAAAATATGTAGCGAATAATATATCAGCAAAATCTTCTATAATAATTGCAGATTTAAGCATAACATTATACGTTCATAATAATTAATATTTAACAGAGCATGAATTATTGAATAAACTTTAAAACAATAGACATTCTAATTTATTTCAACGCAAGAATAATTTCTCAATTATTATTGTTCAAGTTCTTATCGTTAGTATTGCGGGTGTGCCCTGCTTTGGTTTAACATAATTTTAAGTTACTTCGTCACATCAAAATTTTTATTATAAAGTTAGGAAAATGTTATTAAATAGTATTAAATAATTTAATCTTCATCCGAACATCCCAGCAGTCGTATGCTGTCACATTTACAAAACCCTGCGTAACTACCACTTGTGGGTGTGAAGGAGAGTGCGAGTAAGGGACCTATAATGTCTAGTGGATATGTCTAACACTACATGTCACTTGCACTCTTGTTAGCTTCTTTATAGCTTTTCACAATCTGTTCTTGCATCAGTGACAGTGAAACTTAAGAACCCGGTCTTTAAATCGGGTTCATAAGGAAACGTACTCCTTAAAAACACGGTATGTTGCTTTGCATGTTTCTGTAATGATGTGACATAAGGAAGATGGCGAACTCCCAGTCGAAAATTTAAGATCTTCAAAAGAGCGATCTGTTACCAAATAACGGAAAGTAGCTGCTAGACTTTATATCGGGTTCTTAAGGAAACGTACTCCTTAAAAAACATGGTATGTTGCTTTGCATGTTTCTGTAATGATGTGAAATAAGGAACATAGCGAACTCCCAGTCGAAAATTTAAGGTCTTCAAAAGAGCGACCTGTTGCCAAATAACGGAAAGTAGCTGCTAGACTTTATGTCGGGTTGGTAAGGAAACGCACCCCTTAAAAACACGGTATGTTGCTTTGCATGTTTCTGGAATGATGTGACATAAGGAAGATGGCGAACTCCCAGTCGAAAATTTAAGGTCTTCAAAAGAGCAACCTGTTGCCAAATAACGGAAAGTAGCTGCTAGACTGTATGTCGGGTTGGTAAGGAAACGCATCCCTTAAAAACACGGTATGTTGCTTTGCATGTTTCTGGAATGATGTGACATAAGGAAGATGGCGAACTCCCAGTCGAAAATTTAAGGTCTTCAAAAGAGGGACCTGTTACCAAATAACGGAAAGTAGCTGTTAGACTTTAATATCGGGTTCTTAAGGAAACGTACTCCTTAAAAACACGGTATGTTGCTTTGCATGTTTCTGGAATGATGTTACATAAGGAAGATGGTGAAATCCCAGTCCAAAATTTAAGGTCTTCAAAAGAGCGACCTGTTGCCAAATAACGCAAAGTAGCTGCTTGTCTTTCTTTGGTACTTATACTTTCATCTTTGTCTTTTGTTTGGAAAAACAGGTGAGACCAAATAGATTTTAAATGCATCAGAAACCATACGTAAATAGTTTTTAAAGCGCCGGGAAACTTTTGTCGTAGTCCATTTAAAAGTGGCATACTGCCATATTTGTCACGATTCTGCATTCATTTCTTAACCCATATTCTTCATTTATTTTCATTCATTAAATTTATATGAACAGCCATTCAACTTTTTTTTCGCCTTACTTTGTATATTTTGGTTAAAAACTGTAACTACTCATTTTAGAAATTCTATAACTTCTGAAGTCCAGTAATGAATATGCGAATGTCAACGATTTTCCCTTTACACTTACACGCTATTCCTTTTATGTTGTATTGTTTTCATGTTTTAGCGTTCTAGGAGGCGCTCTTAGAACGTCTCATTCTTGGGACGTAGCTTGCACGCGCGATTGGAACGCCAGGTGCTAAACCCATACAAAAGAGTGTAAGTGTAAAGCCAACGAAGAGTGATTGCTGATAGTGATTACCGTAATTAAGATTCCAATGTTCTGAACCTTATCAGATTCTTATCAGAAAATTATATCAACCGTTTGGTTTATCAATTTCGAGTCATTTAGTTTATTTGGATATTAAGGTATTAGGTACCTAATTTTTTTATGCTGAGTGTACTGTACTAATTTTCAGGGCACGTTTCTTATTTACTGATACGATTTGCTTCGTGGATTCAATGATTTGGAAGCAGAATCGGATCAATAACGTGAACGACAAGATGAACAACAGGAAGAGCAATGTGACAATCCGACCGATTTCAATTACCAAAAGTTATCCAAGAAGATGAACATATAGTGACTCCCAGGAAAAGGAAGAGTTAGATCTTGAAATTGACAATCATGATGACGAGGGTCAGAACGCGGATCAAGATCAAGAGATATAAGGTCCCGAATTTTACATTTGCAAAGATAATGAAACGATTTGGTCCACAAACCTCTTTCACAAGCATCAAAGATTAAAGCAAAAAACATTTTAAAAACTCTGCCTGGTCCTAAGCGGCAAACTAAGAACTGTAAAAACAAAACTCGAATGTTTCCTTCAAATCTTTTCTATAGAAATTATACATGACGCTGTTAAAAATAGCAATATTTATGTTGCTGAAGGAAAGACTGAAGAGATGGGTCGTTTGGCACTCCATTTCGAGATACAGACTACAAGATCGGAAATAAAAGCTGTTTTCGGGGCATTGTACTTAATTACCACAAAACGTGGAAACCGTGCTGATTTCCCCGAGTTTTTACTACAAACTGGGCTCATTATTTTGCATGCTAATTTTAGTGAACGTAGATTTCGATTGTTATTGAGATTTCTTCGTTTTGACGATTTATTACTGATAAACAGCGATCTGTAAGAGACAAATTAGTTCCGATTCGAAATTTTCATTAGACCTTTATAGATTATTGTCAAAAAGAGTATAACGTTGGTAAATCTGTGACCATTGACAAAATGCTTGTGGCTTTTCGTGGTCGTTGTAGTTCTATACAGTGCATGCCCCAAAAGCCCGCCAACTTGATTACAAGTATTTTACACATGCAACATGATAATTTATTGCAGAACACAAAAATCTGGGCCTTATGTCACCTCCAGTAAGCCGTTATCCGATCCGTGGAAGTTTCTTGGGAACCTTGAGAAAGAATAAAACCAAAATCCTAATTCAATTTGTAACAAAAAATAAAAGTCTTGTTCATGGCAGTCATTTATTTGGATCCAGTGACATCTCAACTTTGGTTTCATTTGTTACTGCTTTTTTCGTCAAAACCCCAAGTTGGTGATGAAACCGTACATGTAATGAATTATAATGCCACAAAAGGTGATGTCTATACAGCTCGAGGATTTTCCACATCACGAAGAACTAAAGATGGCCAATGATAATATTTTCTTCAGATATCTGAACATTGCTGGAATAAACTGGGAGAAACCTTTTGTGGAACGTAACTATCTTTCTAGAATGGCTATGGAACTATTCGATGAAAACTTGACGGAACGACCACAAATTCGTTCCCTTCCCAAAGCCTTGAGTCTTTTTCTTGGTACCTACCGAGAAGATCAAACCGTAACAAATCAAAATGAGGTGCATCTAAACGAACGACTCTTTTGCTACAGGGATTAACAGTTAGTTTAAAGTAAGCAATTATTTCAAATGACATAGACTATCCTCAATTATTGTTGGAATAATTACGAGGTTATTGATGATATGACGTGATTAATTAACATTTGATTTGCACTGAAACATAAGATTAATGAATGAAGTATGCTAAGAATTATTACCTCTTATTTCCTACTAACACTGGTATATTCGACTTTCCCGATTTAAATTTAGAGTTATTTTTACTAGGACAGCACATACTTATTTTTTCTTGGCACAAGATATTTGCATCATGCATTATTATTTTTAACTTTTTACTTATTACAATTTGTCATGGCCTACTTATGTTTCTAACTTAAGTGTTTATTATCAAAAATATTTATTATCAAAAATATTTAATTGCTCAATATTTGATTAATTAAAATTATTTATTAAATTCTGTACTACTATTATTATTATTATTATTGGTTTAAGCGATAAGAAATTTGTATTCAATATTTTAAATTTAAAAGTTTATCAAATCTTACTACAAATCTTGGGAAATTGGTACAGAAATGTAGAGTTAGAAATGAGGTAGTGAATGAAGGAATGGTATGGTGATAGCATAGAATGTGTGATGAGAATGAGGTAGAGGATATAACAGAAGAAGAGGTTAAAGAGGAAAGAAAAAGAATGGAGAAGAAAAAGTAGGTCGTGTGAGGATTAAATACCAAACAACGTATGGAGTTTGTTGAGTGAGGATGCAATAAGTGCAATAGTGAGAGGTTTTAACAAAATATGGAAAAGAAAGAATGAGATACCTCATGAGTGGAAGAAACGGGAGATATAAAAAAAGGAATAGGATGGAAGTAAAAGTTACAGAGGAATAACCAGCATGAATGGAATATATAGCATGTTTGCCAGGATTGTGAATAAAGACACAAAACGGATACATGGAAGGTACATGGGTTATAGACAATATTGTTGTACTGAATTATTTAATAAATTATGAGGTTGAGCAAGTTAGAAGGCTATAGTTGACATTCTTTGACATAAGGCAGCATTTGATAATATTCAAAGGGATATTCTATGGAAAGACGCTGATTTGCCGGATTAGATAATAACAGTTGTGAAAGGGTTATATGATCCAACGAAAGCAAGAGAAAGGCTTGGCAAGAATGTGTCGGAATGGTTTGAATAGGAATATGGTCCTTACGATACGCGGATAATATTCTATGCTTGGCGGGCACGAAAGAAGAAATGAATATAGTGATCAAAAGGGTGGGTAAGTACATGAGTAGAAGATGAATGTGGACAAAATGGGGGTGATGGCATGCAAGAAAATGAAGAAATAGAAAGCATTTCAAAGATGTAGGATTCATGCTTACCTATAATGGTAGTTGTAATAAGAAGCATGTTAAGATGGTGGTGGGAAAAGCGAAAGTGGTTATGGAGAGGCTAAAATGTGTTGGGGCATGTAAATTTGGAGATTCAACAAGTACCAGGTTAATGATTATGAATGTATGTATTAGAAATATTTAGTTATATGGAGCGGAAGTATGCGGGGTAAAATAAAGGAAAAATGTTTGAGGGAGCTATTATGTGTGTAAGGATATTAGGAGTTGAAATTCCAACGACAGCGGAGTTAATAGGAATGAATGCTGGCAGTTTAAATGTTGGAATAAGGCATTTTCAAAACTAGCTAAATATAAAAGGAAAGTAATGGAAACGAAGTAGACGAAAGAATAGGGTGATCGGGTGAAAGATGGTTGGAGAAAATGTTTGATGAAATTGAAGATAAATATGAGGTGGAAATGAGAATGAATGGCATAGAAATGCAAAAAATATTAGTGAGGTTCAGGAATGGTACATATAATAACAAATATGAACGCATTACAAATACGGAGGGTATACCTAGGTATATGGAAACTGAAGTCAAAATGGAGGAAAAAAGGATGACTGCTAGATTTACTGTGAGAGTGAGGAGAGAAAAAATAAATTTCAGATGAAAAGGGAAGAGAGAATGTGGTGGAATCGAGAAAATGTGGAGAATGTGGGGATAATATGGAATCGGATATGTGGTGCATGTGAGGAAAAGTGGGAACACTGGTTAAATGAATTTACAGCATTTAAATTGAGTGAGGCACAGTGTAAGTTATAAAAATGTAGGATTTTGTTTAAGAGAAGGTATAATGGAATATGAGGGAAGATGTATGTGTCGATCAAAGGTCGTTTACGAAAGTAAATCGAGAAGCGAAAAGTCAATAGTTTTCTGCAAGGTTACAAGCTCCGCACCTAGAAACGCTGAAAATCGTTATAATGCTGTAAAAGCATTTAAATTATTCGAAAATGAGTTATGAGTGTCCAATACGTCCTTTTTTAATTGGCAGTTTAAAAAAGAAATTCATAAAAATAATCCTCTCTTTTCAGAAAGTAAAAATGCGTATAGAAAATCATATTCCTATTTGCCATATTATGTTGTGCCACTTCAAGAAAGGTTGGAATGCAGTACACCCATTTCGCAATCTCAATGAACTTTTTGGCGAACAATCAACATAAGTGAAACTTAAAGATGGTTCAAGAAGTTCATATCGAGCGACACAAACCTCACAGATGAAGAAGGAAGAAATCGACTCTCAAATTTCGGCGACAATGCACTTTTTGTAGTCGTTCGTCTCGAATAGCTCGGAAAAGTATGGAAATTGACTGGATGCTCCCTGCGCCACGAACTCTCCGACAACAACAAGGCCTAACGTGTCCGAATTATTTTCACCGTTCTGCAGAAGCGAAACGAGCAAAAACTCCGTTCCTGAAGAATCATGTCATTGGTGATAAATCGTGGCTTCTCTCCAAAAACGCTAAGAAGTTTGCGTTATGCCAAGTGTTTCACACAAAGGCATACCGAAACACGTCCACTGTAAAAAGGCAATGTGGTGTGTTTGGTAGAACAAAAGCGGAATCAACCACTGAAAAATCATCTCAAAAAGGATTTGTTATTGGTGGAATGACAACGATGAGCGTTAACATTAACAAGAAGCAATTAAATCGAAAGGATGAGGCATTTCAAAGATTTAAGATTCATGCTTAGCTATAATGGTAGTTGTAATAAGAAGCATGTTGACGAGAAAAGCGAAAGTGGCTATGGAGGGTCTACAATGTGAATGGGCCAGTGAATTTGGAAACTCAACAAGTACCAGGTTGATGATTATGAATGTATGTATTAGAAATATTTTGTTATATGGAGGGGAAGTATGCGGGGTAAAAGAAAGGAAAAATGTTTGAGAGAGCTATTATTGGTGTAATGAAAAGGATATTAGGAGTTGAAAGTTCAACGACAGGGGAGATAATAGGAATGAATGCTGGCAGTTTAAATGTTGGAACAAGGCATTTTCAAAACTAGCTAAATATAAAAAGAAAGTAATGGGAACGAAGCGCACGAAAGAATAGGGTGATCGGGTGAAAGATGATTGGAGAAAATGTTTGATGAAATTGAAGATAAATATGAGGTGGAAATGAGAATGAATGGCATAGAAATGCAAAAAATATTAGTGAGGTTTAGGAATGGTACATATAATAACAAATATGAACGCACTACAAATACGGAGGGTATACCTAGGTATATGGAAACTGAAGGCAAAATGGAGGAAAAAAGATGATTGCTAGATTTAGCTGTAATAGTGAGGAGAGAAAAAATAAATTTCAGATGAAAAGGGAAGAGAGAATGTGGTGGAATCGAGAAAATGTGGAGAATGAGGGGATAATGTGGAATCGGATATGTGGTGCATGTGAGGAAAAGTGGGAACACTGGTTAAATGAATGTACGGAATTTAAATTGGGTGAGGCACAGTATAAGTTAGTAAAAATGTAGGATTTTGTTTAAGAGAAGGTATAATGCATTATGAGGGATCAAAGGGGCTCAAAGGGATTAAAGATGTATTATGGGGATCAAAGGTCGTTTACGAAAATAAATCTAGAAGCGGAAAGTCATTAGTTTTCTGCAAGGTTACAATCTCCGCACCTAGAAACGATGAAAATCGTTATAATGCTGTAAAAGGATTTAAATTATTCGAAAATGAGTTCATGTGTCCAATAAGTCCTTTTTTAATTGGCATTTTTAAAAAGAAATACATAAAAATAATCCTCTTTTTTCAGAAAGTAAAAATGCGTATAGAAAATTATATTACTATTCGCCATATTATGCTCTACTACTTCAAGAAAGGTTGGAATGCATTATACCCACTTCGCAATCTCAACGAACTTTTTGGCGAACAAACAATCAGCATAAGTCAAATTTAAAGATGGAAATTGACTGGATGCCCCCTCCCCCACGAACTCACCAACAACAACAAAGCCGAACGGGTCCGAATGTTTACCGTTTCGCAAAAGCGAAACGAGCAAACTCCGTTTCCTGAGGAATCACGTCACTGGGGATAAATCGTGGCTTCTCTTCAAAAACATCAAGGTTTGCGTTGCGGCAAGTGCTTCGCCCAAAGGAATACCTAAACACTTCCAGTGTAAAAACGCAATGTATTGTGTTTGGTTGAGCAAAAGCGGCATCAGCTACTGAAAACCATCTCAAAAAGGATTTGTTATTAGTGGTATGACAACGATGAGTGTTAACAGTGACAAGGAGCAAATAAATATCAACAGCGATGTCTATCTGGCTCAACCTGACCGCATTCATGCTGCAATAAAGACGAAAAGATCGCGCAAAAATAACCATATCGCCTCCACATGTTGAGCAACCTGTTGTAGAATATATCTTCAGTAAGGACTGGGTACTGCTTTCCCATCCGCCATATTCTCTAACAGACTATCTCACGGACTATCACATCAATCGATCGCTGAAAAATTGGCTCGCGAACAATGTTTACGACGACTTGGATGACTTGGAGGGCGACATCAAAGACTGGATTGCCTCTAAGAACAGTAACTTGTTTGCCCGTGAAATTGACTGGCTGTCAAGCAAATGGGAAACAGTAATTGAAGTAAATGGTGCATATGCTACGGAATAATCATTTAAAGATTGTTTTTATTGAATCAAATTTATTTTAAAAAAGCTGCAAAAATTATGTACCGGCCCAAACAGTGTTTTAATTGCCAAAGGAAACTTGTTTGGAATTTCCAAACTTAAATTTGGTTCTAACTTACGAATCATTCCCCAACTAAACAACTCAAATCACACACCGGCCACAAAGCAATTAAAGTTTTAGAACAGGAAAACGTTGAATCGATAATTCTTATTCTATAGAGTAAGTACGAATGACTTCTTCACTTTCTATATAGTGTGATGAATGACTACATGGAGAACGATTTCAGTCTCTGGAAGAAACGGTTGATACTTTACTGTTTTATTTATATGAAACACTAAAAATATAACCCTCGTAATTTAGTAGTAATTGTTGAAAATGAAAAATTTGTTGGCATAAACATGTAATTAACTTTAAAAAAAAAACAATTGCTGTGAAATATAATTATTGAACGTCAAAAACTTATTATGGTTTACGCGATTTAATTTTAATTTTTTATAACCACTTATAGTACTTTAATATAATCATATATTTTGATAATTATACGATTTTTTATCCTTATGTCATTTACTACTATGTTATCACATTATTTGATACATTAAATAATACTCTTTTAAAACGTCGCCTTATTAAATTGGAAAGTACACTTTTCGCGTATAAAATGCTTTTAGTTTTTTTTTTCTTTGCAAGTGTTTTTTATATAACCTATCTGGTTTCATAAAAGAAAGTGGTTATATGCTTGGAATGTGGTGTATTCTTCGCTACCCATTTATTATCCTGTTGTGTTATTCCGCTTTTCGTGTGTTTAGATGGATGATATTAGCACAGCAAGTGGAGGGAATTATTCGATTATTTGCGCCATGCGCTTTAGATAAAGAGACAATTCATTATACGGGGTAATATTTTTTTTGCCAAATTTTTAATGATGTCAAAAAAGTTATTTGATTGATAATACCAAGCAAACAGCAAGATAATGTTGCCTAAAGTACTTCAGCTACAGCATTAACCGGCATTGAACTTGATATAAATAAATTTCATGTAATGGGATCAAAATTTAAGTAATAGAATTATTTACCCATTTGTACTGATTACTCCGCCAGACACAAGAACCGGAATTCGATGTTTAATTGAGCCAGGTAAGCGCGTGGATTTTATTTGATCTGATTTTTCATCTCCTTCTGATGGCATTGCTTTCGAAACTTTTAATTATTTAATCATTTATAGTATTTATCTATGGCACATTTAGTTTGTTGTCATTGATTCATCACATTTATGTTTACACATATTCACTACTATTATCTATTTAAACACCGAAACAGGTTTTTAATTGTAAATACATATACGTATAGAGAATGTCTTATATTTTAAATTAATAGAAAATATAAATTTTAAATCAGGTTCTGGAGAACATTTTAAGAAAACTTTAAAAACAACTTTAATTCCAACCTCTGACCTATATTATGGCCCTTTATCTTCGGCACATAAATAAGCTTGTTACAGTTTTGTTTGATGTTTAAACAAAGATAAAGACAAAGAAGAAGCGCCAAAAATGATTAAATAAAAAAATCCAAAATCTATTTCGCACAAACATCTATTCAAAATGTGAATATTATATTCTATTTGAGACTTTAAAAGAATATTATATTCAGTTTTAGTTAGGGTAGAAATCCCACACTGTTGGATGCACCGGCATTCTTCGCCTTTTGAAAGTTTCTCCACGTAAAAAAAATGTATATATTAGATTGGTTTTAAAATTGTAATGAATTTCAAAATGAGCACAAAAATGGCGCATCACCCCTAATCCGAGCAAAACTCAAGCCATCTTCATTCAGCATCCCAACCATGTCAAAAAGAA
>WYDF02098555.1:0-10696 GCA_009867245.2 Adranes taylori | reverse complement strand
GAGTTTTCGGCTCTTGTTTCTACAGCGTAGGTCATGACAGGTCTTACACAGGTCTTATATATGCGGATTTTGCTTTCAATGGACATGTGCTTGTTTCGCCATATTATATCTCTAAGGTATCCTGATAAAAATTAATTTTTAATTTTAATTTTTGAAATAAATTTTGTTGCATAATATACATCAATATTTGGATGTTATAGATTGTTATAGTTTGTTATGTTATAGATTGTTGTAGTTTCTGAACGAAGGCGCCCATATGTTTGATTGGGGGTCCATACATTAAAGTGTCTATATCTGTACACTGTATGCATTGTACACGATTGTGAATAAGATAGTAATAGAGCGACTAGGAGTGGCTCAATCTACTCTTCCCCCTTCCATTAGGACGCCCATGAAATGTACTCAAAAGTATATGAAATTTCAAAGTAATAATGATGAATCTCATCCAGTTTGAGTATAAATAATAAATAAAATCTTCAAATTTTTTGGATTAATTAATTTATCAATATGGTTTTTTTTTCATCAAAGGTTATTTCTATATCAGTCGATGTTTCGATCTATGGCTTCAGACTCGTTCTCAAGACTATTATTTATGTTGTCAAATAATTTGCTTTAAATAAATCTGTAGAAGCAAATAAATTCTTGATTAATATGCATTAACACTTGTTAAGCATATTTTAACAATTGTTAGGATAATTGTTAAGCATATCTTAACAATTGTTAGGATAATTGTTATGAAATGTACTTAACAATTAGTACTGACAATTAACTTAACAATTGTTAAGACATATTATACCAAGAATCTATTTCGTGAAGAAAATCATACTTATTGTCAAATGATTTATTTCAACAAATTATTTGTTAAGCATGTCTTAACAATTGTTAGCACAATTGATAAGAAATGAACTTAACGATTGGTACTGACAATTAACTTAACAATTGTTAAGACAAGTTATACCAGAATCTATTTCCTGAAGAAAACATAGTTATTGTCAAATGATTTGTTTCAGCAAATAAATTCTTGATATAATATGCCTTTATAATTGTTAAGCCTATCTTAACAATTGTTAGGGGAATTGTTAAGAATGGTTAGCACAATTGTTAAATAATGTACTTACAATTGGTACTAACAAGTAACTTAACAATTGTTAAGATATGCTGTACCAAGAATCTATTTCTTGAAGAAAATCATACTTATTGTAAAATCATAGTTATTGTCAAATTCAGCAAATTAATTGTAAAGCATGTCTTAACAATTGTTAAGAAATGTACTTAACAATTGGTACTAACAAATTGACTTAACAATTGTTAAGACATGTTACACGAAGAATCTATTTCTTGAAGAAAATCATAGTTATTGTCAAATGATTTGTTTGAGTAAATGAATTCTTGATATAACATGGCTTAACACTTGTTAAGCATGTCTCAACAATTATTAGGACAATTGTTAAGAAATTTACTTAACAATTGTTACTGATAATTAACTTAAGACATGTTATACCAAGAATCTATTTCTGTAAGAAAATCATACTTATTGTCAAATGATTTAGTTCAGCAAATGGATTTATGATATTACATATCTTAACGATTGTTTTTAAGAATTCTTAGCACAATTGTTAAAAAATATATTTAAGAATTGATACTGTCAATTAATTTAACAATTGTTAAGACGTGTTACACGAAGAATCTATTTCTTGAAGAAAATCATAGTTATTGTCAAATGATTTGTTTGAGTAAATGAATTCTTGATATAACATGGCTTAACACTTGTTAAGCATGTCTCAACAATTATTAAGAAATTTACTTAACAATTGTTACTGATAATTAACTTAAGACATGTTATACCAAGAATCTATTTCTGGAAGAAAATCATAGTTATTGTCAAATGATTTGTTTCAGAAAATGGATTTATGATATTACATATCTTAACGATTGTTTTTAAAAATTCTTAGCACAATTGTTAAAAAATATACTTAAGAATTGATACTGTCAATTAACTTAACAATTGTTAATATATGTTAAGACATGTGACATTAACAATTGTTAAGACATGTTATACCAAGGATCTATCTTATGAAAAACATCATAGCTATTGACAATTGATTTGTTTCTACAAATAAATTTATGATATAACATATCTTAACAATTGTTAAGCATGTCTTAATAACTGTTGAGAATTGTTAGCACAATTGTTAAGAAATGTACTCAACAATTGGTACTGACAATTAACTTAACACTTGTTAAGACATTTTATATCAAAGATGTATTTCTTGAAGCAAATCGCAGTTACTCTCAAATGATTTGTTTCAGCAAATAAATTCTTGATACAACATGCCTTAACAATTGGTAAGCATGCTTTAACAATTGTTGGCACAATTGTTAAAAAATGTACTTAACAGTTCATACTGACAATTAACTTAGCAATTGTTAAGAAATGTTATACAAAGAATCTATTTCTTAACGAAAATCATGGTTATTGTCAAAGATTTGTTTCAGCAAATCAATTCTTGATATAACTTAGATGCCTTAACAATTGTTAAGAAATGTATTTAACAATTGTTACTGACGTTTAACTTAACATATATTTATATACCAAGAATTTATTTGTTGAAGAAACTCATATGACAATAAAATTAATAAGAGGCATAATTATTGACTGTAGTCCTGAGGATGATCCAAACCTCATGGAACGAAATGTCGACTAATATTGAAAATTCGTGGACGGGTCCGCCTGCTCATTCTTTATACACTAGAAGTCAAAAGTTTTATTTAGTGAACTCTATATTACTATCTGGAAAGGAATCACAATGCATAGAATTCGTCACAAAACCATAATTAAGCAATCGATGTGTTTGTGGTATTTCCATTTTTCTTTAACTAATGCAAAATAATGAAATTAAAATTAGTTCAAACAGAAATGTTTAAATTTTTTCATCTTAATTACATTGAATGATAAAGGCGTGTGTAGTTTATAAAAAAATATATGAAGCAACATTTATAGATAAACTGTATAATTTAAAACCTCAAAAATTAGTAAAACAAACTTTAAAAAGTAATCAAAAACAAACCATAGGAATATATTACACATTAGAGGTTACTACAATATTACAAATTACAGATTCCGATAAAAAGCTAAAATATAAACACTATTTAATTTTTTTATTTTTCAGGATATTGTCCGTGAACAGCGGCGAACGATTGAAGAATTACAACGTGAACTAACATTATCGAATATGAAGTTACAAGCAGCTACAACGCGCATAGAACCAACAACTCATCAAACCCAACAACAATATTTAGCACTACATAAACATAAACAACAATTGCAACAGCAACAACAACAAATTATATTACAAATGCAACACATTCAACCGAAAACAAATCAGGAACAAAAACATAGAATTCAAGAACAAGTAACATTTCAAATGCAAAATATTCATCCAAAAACTAATATAGAACAGAATAGGATACAACAGCTCCAACATATAACATTTCCGAGCCATAAAAACGTTACCGGGAGTCTTGTATTGAATAGTACTGACGCGGCAATTGTACTTAATCATCTCGTCCAACAGGGGAAAACGAAATTTATTAATGGACATTCACGCACGCATTCCCTTCCAAATTTTATTAATACAATCCTAACGGCACCGATAATTAAACAAGAACCAACAACAGAAGACACTAAGGAAGGAAATTACAACGAAGAAACTAATGATGAAATGAATTTTAATGTATTAACAGAATATTCAAATAATAAAAGTGCGGAGGAGATGTTTGACCAATTGAATGATAAAAATAATATTAAAAGTCAAATGATTGATGATGTATTGGAGATTTTGATAAAAAATGGTGAATTACCTCCAAGTGCTGCACAGGAACCAATCACACCATCAGATCCAGCTGAGCGACATGAACAAAATACTGAAGAGGCATCATCCGTTTATTGTACGAACGAAACCATGGATCAAATGATTCATTTAAATGAGGCAAATGGAAATAATGAATCTGATGATATTGGTTTAGATACAGAAGATATACTTGCTACTTTAGATACTTTGGAAAACATGGATTTTACTCAACTAATTGATATTACTGGTGCCAATAATAATAACAATAATAATATTAATAACAATTCTCAGCATCAACATCAGGAAACAAGTTCATCGATGAATGAAACAGAAAATATCCCAATGGAAACTGATGATTGGTTACAATCATTGATAGCGTCGAATGTTTGTAATAATGATGAGATGAATCATCAAAATGTTGTTGTGAAACAGGAGAATAATCTAAATTATGATCCATTATTGGGTTTAGTCGCTACGAATGATCAGTCGTATGATCCGTTTGGAATGGATGAGTTTCATGTGGGTGGCCATAATGATATTAATGCTGCTTCTTTAATATGGGATCGTGTTGATTTTGCAGCGTAATGCGCTTAGTTTTTATTTTCATTTTTAATTTTATTTATTTTTTTTGTTTTTTTTTTTGACTAAGTGACTTATTTTATTATTAAATTAATATCTATAGGATAAAAAATGCGTATTTCTATTTCAACGAAATTTCATCATCTTTGGAGATATTTAAATGTTTAACAGTCACCATACTTATTTTTTATCGATGTTTCTAATCGCATAGTATTTTTTACGGAAAGTATTATTATATTATTTCCTGATTTCTTTCTTGGACATGTGGACATTCATAACATCTAGGTTAGACGGTTTTCACAAATTCCTATGTCCCCTGACCCCTGTCTCCTATGTCATTTTCTGCTGGGCGAAAAATGATGGCGCCTTCACCGGTGTGTTTACACATTTGTCAATTCTTGTCAGGTATTGGGCGAAAGATCCCATTTCTTCGTATAAACCACGGTTCAATTTCCCCGATTAATTTTATTACCCGTATGCCTTCCCATTCATTTTGCCACACTTTAAGCATGCGATCCCCTTTGCGTAATGGCTTAATGTTTTATAGCTATTAGGATTTAGTCTCGTGTGTTTCTTATGTCAAGTTTCTTTTGAAATTGTTTCTATACCTCTAATGAGCCGTCAAACTCTTATGTGGGCTGTCAGCCTATTGACCACTCATTCAAATACCTTTCCTAACCCATTTTGTAGACAGATAAGTTTATACATACCTGGACCACTCAGGTTTAATGGACTTTCATTGTTACTACTTTCCATACTGTAGGGACCTTGCGTCCTTTGACTGGCTGGTTCATTGCCCTTACTCGTTTATTGACGACAAGTTCTTAACGTCAAGTCGGATAAGTTCATTTGAAAAGCCTCTGGAGCTTTCTTAGTCTCATCCTTTTTATCGTTTGATTTAGGTCTTCTGTAGTGAATTACTCAGAATCAGAATCTATATTACCTTCTATCTCTTTAACTTCCATTGGGTATATCAGATCATGTACTAGAAATAGATGGTCTATTATTAGTTCCATTTTTTGTGCTGTGTTTAGTTTTGGGTATATGGTGCTTTTCATGAACTTGTTGGTTATTATATTTTAACGAATACTCCATAGGTCCACTTGCATTTCGTCTAATAGATGTTCAATGCTTTTCGTTTGCTTGTTTTTATTGCATTGCTGAGATCTTTCTTAGGCTGTTTGGCTATTTGTCCTTCCCGTTTAGCCGGACCTTTTTAAGCTTCCGCTGGTATGCTCTTCTAGTTTTCGAGCTGCTTTGTCTTTATTCCATCCGTCCACCTTTTAGCATGCTTTTAATGCATGCATTGTTAATCGCTTCTTCTTGTTTCTTCATCTGAAGAGCTCCTTGTCCTCTTTCAATACTGTTATGAGGTCTTTGACCCAAAGCGTTATTAGCTTTACCGACTACCTTTGTTGGCCTATTGTTTATCATCACTTTGGTTTTAGTTTTATTGATATGGCTCTTATAAAGATATATTTATCCCTCTTGCAGGTCATTCGAAGTCTGCTTTCGCTTTCCATATTAGAGAGACTTTCCTAATTTCTCTCTTCTTTTCTATAAGTTGTAGGACGTAGTTGTGTAATCCGGTAGTTTTCTTGTTGGTATTACGTACCTATTATTTACTCTTCTATCCTTAATAATTTGTCAGAAAGCGCTGACATTTTGTATTAACATCAAGTTCCCTTCGTTTGCCACGTTTTCTGAAAGATTGTTATGCCCTTCATTCGTGACAGTTTTTCTCTTTCCTGTTTCCTAAGGACGCGCAACCAAATTTTGAATTCTCCCATCAGTAACGTGTAATCAGAATCTTAATTTTACTTTCTGCAACATTCTGCTATGATTTCTGCAATTTCTTCTTAATCAGGATGTACTTGATCTGATTTCGATGTTGTTTGTTTGAACTAATCTAACTTGACAGTCTTTAGGGATTCTGTGGGAACATGTTCATTATTGCTCGCCTAACTCATTCCTCTCGTCTAACCCGAGCTTTCCCAATTTGCTTTGTTTGGGCGTGGTTTTGGCATTTTGCCATTAAAGTCATAAGGAACTAGTACCGGAATACTTATCCAGAGTATCAAAATAATTGATTGGTTATTGGATTTTTTATTCGAAGTGAGATATTTATATATTTTAAATCACGGAAGCCGATTACAAACATTTTGACATCACCTGTACAGAAAATATTAAAAAAATTCTTTATTTGGTGATTAAATACTTTATTTTGAACAATAACCCATGATCAAAATGTGTTGAAATATGCAGCCAATTAATGTTTTCTTTTTTTTTTGTTGACGAGAATTTAATAATAAAATAATCATAGTTATTTAAAAAAAATATTATATTCCAGTGATGTGCTATTCCAACTCCGGTTAGTTAAAATTTATTTAAAAAAAAAGTAATTAAACAATAAAGAGACATTCCAATTTTGATTCGATCGCCAATATTGCCAAAAAGGATCGGCGCTTTTGGGACCAGGGCGGTCAGCAATAATGGGCCAGGGAACACATCAAGCACTAACACATTAT
The DNA here is from genome assembly GCA_009867245.2 of Adranes taylori. Classification (NCBI taxonomy): domain Eukaryota; kingdom Metazoa; phylum Arthropoda; class Insecta; order Coleoptera; family Staphylinidae; genus Adranes; species Adranes taylori. The sequence goes on along the minus strand of WYDF02098555.1, from coordinate 3,738 downwards.
CCTAATTATTTATTTAATTATGTATATAGGTAGATGTAAAACTTTATAATAATTTTTATGTTTAAGTCATAATTTATAATCTTGTACATACATACATGCGGAGTTTTTTTTTTTTTTTGTTAAAATTATTTAAGCATCTATTCGTTGAGGGTATTATTTCGAATAATTTTTATCTAGTATTTTTTTACTTCAACATTTTCTAATTTATTGTTTTCAATAGTTGTTTTTAGACTCTCTTATGCGAGGACGACGAATATATCATCAATATTGTCATGCAAACATCGCAGTGTGACATTCCTGAGTACATTTGACAGATTTTGGCCTCAAAACTTTTTTTATTTTTATAGAGAATTGTAAATGCGTGTAGGTAGTCTAGTCGCTGGCTTTAATTCAAATCCAGTTCGACGAGGACTGTGAGACTCAACTGCCTCCAATCTGACACTTAATACCCACTAAACCAGTCCTATAGAGTCTATCAGCATTTCCCGTACTGCTTTTGGCATTTCTTCATAGATATCGGAGCGATGTTGTTATCTGTTTGTTATAGTCATTTACATTGACTTCTTTATTCGTACCAACATTAGAGCCGTTTCAAGGCGTTCTTCCCAATTTTGTTCTGATGTTGTCATGCGATTGATTAAGTTTTCAGCTGACAGTTCGCTGTCCAGTATTAGTTTTGCTTGCTCTCTCTCTCTCTTTCTCTGTGGCTGCCATGCCTCACAATTGAATATTGTGTGCTCCTCGGAGTCCTGCTCTTAAGCGTTTCTACAGTGCAATGATGTCGCTCTCCTGATGTATTTCTGACCGTAGGATGAGAACAGACTACGCCCAGTTAATATCTGCATTAAATAGTAGTTTATTGGTCTGTGTTTGATCTCACACCAAGTTTTGATAGTTCGGATCAGTTTATATGTCCAGTGTCCTTTGGAAGAGCTTTCTCATTCATTTTGCGAACGATCGTATAGTCTATTGCTAGCAGCTCTTTGTATCTTCTTTGCTTCTGCGTTGGACTTTTCTTTAGTATGAGCGTCATAGATTACGGTCCGCTTTAGGACCAGAAGAATGATCGGGGAAGTCCCGACAATCACACACAGAACATCATTTGTAAGCGCTTGTTGTGCCTATTAGGCATATTCTTTGCACTTTGGCAAACCGTGCTTTTTACACAAATGACTTTAGCCGCTGAGTAGCACTTTGCACTTTGTAATTTTCGGAATTTACGTCCTTGGCAACAACTTACTTATGTTCATGACAAAAGATGCTTTCCTTTTGCCGCTAAATACAATTGCAACTGTTTTCTCAGGAGGCACTTCTAAATCACTTTATTTCAGCCAGTATATGACGATCTTAATGGAAGTGTGAAGAACTGACTCAAACTTTTGTGTGTCGCTACCTATTCTACCTGCCTCTACCTGCAAAAATGTTTGTTGAAATTATTAGTAGTAAATGCGTAGCTGAATTAGATGTAGCGATGATTTCTTTTTTTATCGTATAAGAGAAATTGAGTGCTTCACTCTGGCGATTCTTCAGAAACTTTGTGCATTCGAGTGGAATTATTTCTAATCCACATTCTTCTTGTTTTGTAGCACATTCTCAATGTTCTTCTTTTCTGTCGATGTTAGTAATTACACTAGCTCAGATGACCTGGTTTCTGCTTGTTACTTTGTTTCAGACATTCCGAGGTACAATTGATAGATTTAGACCGCAAAAACCTCTGCTGGAAGTAGCACAATCTCAATGTCCTTTTTTTCTGTAGATGTTGGTAATACCACTAGCTCAGATGACCTTTTTTTTCTGTGACTTTATTTCTGCTCAGATGATCTTGTTTCTGACACTCCGGAGAATAATTTGTAATCTTAGTACAATTTCAATGTATTTATTTTCTGTAGATATTTACAATTCCACTAGCTGAGATCATCTTGTTTCTGCGAATCGAAATAAATCCGCTGATGTCAAGCACATAACATAGTTACTTATGCTAAAACTGGAACTACGATTGAAATAGCATCTGACAAATAACTTCTTAATGAAATTCCAAAACAAGTGATTTAGTGTTCCATCGTTACTTAATTTAATACATTCTTTTCAAATTTTTAAACAAATTGCTTTTAAATCTAGCGAAAGTTTTCCGTATTCATTGAATAAAAATATTTATCTAATTTTTTCTGCAGCATAGTATATGTTAATGAGCCAGTTCCAGAATTAGTTTTTGTTACGGAGGTTTAGGAAATGCATTTACGCAGTTCCCAGAACTGGGATTATCATCATGTGCTTCTGTTCCATTAGGTGCTTATGGTGGAGCATACCAACTAATTCATCAAAACATCCTGGCACCGCGTAAGTTATACTTCAGAGTGTCTGAAGGCGTGTTCAGCTATTGCTATTGAACTTTTTCGCCTTCTCTATCAAATTTAATTGGTGTAATTGCATTTACTAGGTAGAACTATTTCCTCTTTCTTTGAGAATAACTTATCGCGCAAGCGCATCTCAAATCCCTTCTAATTCGATTATCCGTCGAATTATATTGTTTAAAGCTTCAATTCTCCCTTTTTCTCTAGACTTGACATTAAATAAGGTATGTTGCGCAACATCGTCGGCTGTCTTGCAATTGCCACATGCAGTTGACTTTCTTTTCCCGATACTCTGCAGATTTCTGTTTCAAGTTCCCATGTGATGTTGTGATCTGGGTAAGATAGTAGTTCATGTCACCATGTTTCCTTTTAGACCACGGTTTAATAAACTAGATCAACCTTCGGATTCAGATGCCCCAAAGACATTCCATTTCTCCTGCCATAATGCTAAAATTTCCTAACTTGAGACCAATACGGCCTTTGATTTGTTAGAGGTGCCACTGCAGGCGAAATTTTAAAGGCCTTGTCTTATAGCTACTGGTGACCGTTTTTGTCTAATATTCTGTTCCTGCTTTAACAAAGGTTTCACTGATTTTATTTGTGTAGCATTTCATTAGAGCGATACCGCATAGAAAACACTAGAGTTGATCTTTTAAAATCTTTTCAACTGTTGGACATTATGTTTGTTTTTGTATGTTTCTTGCATATTATTGTTTCGCATATATTCTACAATGAATTGGAAAATGCTGATTATGATGACAATCTTCATTTTCTTACGTACTTATGAATTTGAAATGATACTATCGACGATTTTCGCTATACTTTTGCCTAATTGTATTATTACATTACATAATAGATGCCTTATTTAAACTATTTTTACGTACTTTATTATAAATACATGCCATGTGCTGTGAACATTCAGCATATAAGTAAGTGGTTATGGCTATTTTGCCTCTACTAAATATATAATGTATATATCCATTATTTTGCTAGTTGCTCTATGATTTCTTTATAATTATTAAACGAAACATTATTATATAGATTATTTATGGATGAGGTGCTTCAACCATAATATAAAAGAAATGTTAACAAATTTGCTCAGTTGTTTTTTTTTTACCTTTTTCCTTTCTTAATACGGCTTAACCTATTAGCGCCCGTTGATGCCGTTTGGCACTCTAAGTTAGGCAATATATAAACTATCAGGGCCCAGGGTTATCTACTTTATTGAAACTTGTAAAAACACGTTCGTTTTAAAGTGTCTTTATAATAACAATCTTACTTCGTTCTCATTCATTGCTCTGCTGTTATATAAGATAAAAATAAAAATGAGTGCTCCGGTTGACATAGAGTTGTTACGAGAAATTTTAGGGTAAGTACCTTTTTTATA
>WYDF02098533.1:0-10697 GCA_009867245.2 Adranes taylori | reverse complement strand
GCCCTTGAAGGTGCCTCTTCCCCAAAGGCAATTTTCCAATCTTCGATGCACTCCTTTTCACTTTTTTTTAAACGAAAATAAAATAATATCATTGCTCGAAAATGTTCTCTATTAAAATCCATTTCTTATTGAATTCTAAATAATTTTGAAAATTTGCAGTAATGAAACAGTTTGATATATTTACAATCTGCTTTATACGTTAATAATCACTTAAGTACAGTGTTGCCACATCCCGAAATTTTAAAAGCATTCCTCGTATAGGTACGCAATAAGTAATCGAGTGATAAATAAGAACAGGAAATATACATTTGTTTTAACGAAACGTTTAAAAGATTCTTATAGATATTTATTATTTAGCGATATATCAAATTCTTTAAGAATGGATGGAAAAAGAAGAATTACCTGTAATAATAATAATAATAATAACGTCATTATTTAGTTAATATAAGAATTACAACAAAATACCTAATGCAAGCAATTAATTTTAGATAATAAGTATACTATCCTACTTAAGTCTACGTACAATCTAAAGTATTCTAGTCTACAAAATATTTTAATAATTTGTATCTAAATTGAGAATAATTTGAAGTATGTATGTAGAGTTAACGTTTAGGTGGCATGAAGGCGGCTCTGCAAATCTGAATGGAAGTTTGAGAAAGGGAGTTATAAGGAAATAGAGGATGGTGAGCAAGGGTAAAGAAGAGAGGAAGGATACAGGGTTTGTCCGGAAAGTAATGTCAATGACTTGAGAAAAAAATGTATTGATCAGAACAGTACAAATCATTACAAGGATTCAAACTATTGTCCTCCTACGTCGATATATCGCCACCAGCGCGATTTCCAGGCATCGAAGCCGTCATGGTAGTCCTTCTCACGAAATTTCCTTTGGTAGTCCTTCTCCGGAACGCGTTGGTGCAAGCGTCTTTGATGTTGTCGACCGTCGCGAAATAATGACCTTTCATGGGAGTTTTCAAGCGCGGGAACAAAAATAAGTCAGGGGGAGCCACCTCAGGACTGTATGGAGGCTGGAGAACCGTTAGCACACCAGCATTAGCCAAGTAGCTGGTCACAACAAAAGATGTATGCGCTAGTGCATTGTCATGGTGAAGTTTCCAATCCATTGCATGTCGGGCCGAACGCGTTGAACCCTGAGTTTGAGTCTCTTGAGAACTTCACGTAGAATTTTTCGTCACGAATGTAACCAGCGATACGTACTCATGTCAGACAAGTCCCCTGATGAGCATATGCATGGTCTTGACTTTTGATTTGCTCATTCTGGTTTTCTTGGGGCAATGGCACGCTAACGTGTCTCACTCGGCACTTTACCTCTTTCGGGGTCGTATTCGAACACCCAGAACTCGTCTCCTATGATCATGTTGTCTAAAAACTCTTCCCACTAAGTAAAACGGGATCTTATTCACTCAGGTCCAAAAGCTCCTGGCACGCACGCGTTTTGGTCGTCCGTTAACACTTTGGGCACCATCTTCGCGCAAGCTTTCCTCATCTCCAAATTGTTCCTCACAATTTTGTGAACGACAGTTTTGGGAATATGTAATGTATATGCCATTAAATAAACACTTAAACGATGGTCCGAGTCGAAAAGATCTCTCACTGGAATCACGTTTTCGTCGGTATTGGTCGTTAATGGCCGTACAGCGTAGAGTTCATCGCTCACCTCCTCACGGCCTTCAACAAAGGCCTGGTGCCACTGATTCGAAAGACAATCATTACCAAAAGCCGCATTAATCATTGTAACAGTTTCCGCTGCGGTCCTGCGGTCTTGCCAAGTTTAACGCATAACTTGATCGCTATCCGTTCTTCTATCGAACAGTGCATTTTAGCAAGCACTGGGCGTCTGAAGCAACTTTAACCAAAAATCCTGTCTCCATCTGCTCGGAGGCGACTACATGACGTATAGTCGCTTCCCGAAAAACTCATTGACAAACCCTGTATAGTTGGAATGAAAGAGAAAAAATAAGAATGACACGGAGGCTGGTAAAAGTAATATGGGGTGAGATGGAAACCATGTATAAGGTAGAGAAAGAGGTAAAGAAAAACTTGAGCAGGAAAGGAGCAGAAGAGAGTATAAAAACAAGGACAAGGCGCTCGTATAAAACTGATGACGGATAGATAAGAAAAAAAAGGAGGGCAAGGAAAGATAAGGGAAGTACTAAAAGGGAAGAAAAGGGGAAGCATTTTGCAAGGAATACAACAAAGAAAAGAATGAATGGAGAATATGAGATGTAAGGAGGTGAATAAGAGATATGAGAGACAAATAATAAATAATTTTAAAAGTGAGAATGACGTGCGGAAATATCTGAAGGGAAGAGGTAAGATGGGGGGTAGGAATGGGAGGAATAACGTAAAAGAAAAAAAACTGAGTAATAGAGGGACTGAGGAAAAAAAAAGAATGGAAAATGGTGATATGTGGATCGAGTGGGAGGGGAATTGAGGGGTGGAAGAAGTGAAGGAGATATTGAGAATGAAAAAAAAGTGCGCCAGAGCGTGACAGCTTGTTATAGCAATAGGAATTGTTAGACTATCTAAATTCTCGTGCAAATCATAAATAGTTAAATTTTCAAAGAAACTAAGCTTAAATTAATAAATTCAGCACTGAAAGACAATTATCGTATCAAATTCAAAAGATTCTATTATATAGGCTCAAAATAGGCAAATTCTGAGAAGCAAAAATCCTCCACTGTTAGACAGTAATAAATAAATCAAGTTCTACGACAATTATATCTTAATTAGCTTTGCTTTCACGTATTCTGTTAGAAAATGCATTCGTAACGTTATATCCATTAGGAAGACAGATAAGATCCGTGTTGTTCGTCATTCACGAGTCTCTTCGGATAGGTTCGTTCACACTCAGCGAGTATGTAGACTCTATCAATCGAAAGTAATACATCATCACAAACTTGCACCTAGACTTTGCCGCCACATTTCGTATAAGGCCTCCAATCAACTCGGTCGAGAAACCACTAATCGAATTCGCTGTAATACAAAAAGTTCTCGATCTTTCGAGAACCTTCCAGAATTCAAAGCAGGACAGAAATAGACAGTTAACTAGTTATGGAAAGATGCACTGTGTTTGGCTGTAGGGAGACGGAAGCGGGGATTAAGGAAGATATATAAACGAAGATATCTTCACGAAGATATATAAATGAAGCGCACAGCAAAAACCTCTCTCATAATTTTTAGTTTTCAATTAGAATTTTCAACTAGTTCTTGTCCATCATGTTCGCGTATTAATTTTGTCACTTGAAATTATGCGACTAGTAGAATCAGTTTAAAACAAGTAAGTCAATTCATTTTTATTATTCAAACTAGAGAAATGTTCGCTACCAATAAATAATAAATCATTTAATTAAATAATATATGCAGGTAAATATTAAATTCGTTTAAAGAATAGATATAACAAGTTCATTTTAGATTTGATTATTGCACAATGGATATTTATTTGTGATGCAATCATGGGAAATAAATAAACTGTACTTATAATCATTTTTATGTAGATAAAAACTACTTAGATTAATGCAGGCATTCGTTGTTAGCAAATTATTCAAATTTAACTATGCCTTATTACGAACTGTAAATTTATTTAAAAATTTTAAGATGTCTACTTATTATTTATCGAAACTAAATTCAATTGAAACATTTACTGTATGTTATAAACTCGAACTTGATGAATTTAATATTTATTTCAAGTATGACAAATAATTTGTTCATTGATAATAGAATTTTTAAAGTGATTGCTAGTTTCAATTCTTTTAATATTTACTAAGAATTATGTTATGATTTAATTAGAGCCAGGATTTAAAGCTGCCTCAAAATTTTAAGGGATCACAAATTACTATAAATGATTGTAGAGCAAACGATTATATTTTTACATAGGATGGGCGTATGAAGAAATAAAACGACACTAAATTATTTATTTAAGGAGTAATTTAAACTCATACGCAGTTTTTGTTTCAAGCTTATTGAAGAACTGAATAAAAGAGACTCTTGCCTGTTTAAGGAATTGGGAGTTTTTAAAACGTAAAAAGTTTGTGGAAAGTATGTCGCCAAATTACAACACGATAGTATGTATAGGAATGGTACGTATAGGTGTTTGCAAAAATATTGAATAATAGATTGGAAAAGGAAATGAAAGAGAAGGGAATATTATCAAAGACACAAACAGTATTTGTTAGAGATAGGGGACCACACACAGTATAGTAACGTTAAATTATATAATGCGACAAGAAATACGTAAAAAAGTATATTTGTTGATTGTGGACCTAAAGTCCGCTTTTAACAAGATAATAACAGAGCAATTCTGGGAGAAGATGGAGAAAGTTGATATCTCAGAGGAATGATAAGAGGAATGTACGAGAGAACGAAAGTAAGAGCGAGAGTAAAAGAAAATGTATCATAATGGTTACATGTCAAGGGGGGTGTAAGGGAAAGTTATCCAATGAATGGAAATTTATTAAAAATATATATGGCCAATTTAGAAGTTGTGCTAAAAAAGTCGGGGGGAGTAATTATAGGGAACGAAAAGAGATGGTCTCTAAGTTACGCGGACGATATAGTATGTATAGCCGGAAATAGGGAAGAAGTACGGGAATGATACAGAGAGTGAAAAGGTAGTTGGATAGAAGCGGTTTAGAAATCAGTACGAATGGACTAGGTGACAGTAAAAGACAGCTATGAAATAATTGGAGACAAAACAGAAAAGGTGAAACGGTTAAATATTTAAGAAACATGTTGGAGCAAAATGGAACATGCAAAGAGCATGTGGCAAAGAAAGTTAGGGTGGCTATGGAAAGAATGAGGTTTGTATGGGAAGGAAAAGTTTGGGGAATCAGTGAAAATGAGGACAAAAATTCTGGATGTATATTTTAGAAGTATAATGATGTATGAGGCTGAATCTAAAATGTAGTATGTATGTATCTCTCTCTTTCACATACTACGCATGTGAAAGAGAGAAGGTGGAAACGGTGCAAATAGGATGTCTCAAAAGAATAATAGGAGTTGAAAGATCTACAACGAGTGAGATTGTATTGCAGGAATTCGATAGGTATAAATAATGGGTAGTTGGGTTAAAAAAAATGGTTCAGTTTGATATGAAAGTGTTCACAGATTGGTAAAGACTGTTAGTAAATTGGATAGGTTTGAATGAGGTGAGAAATAGCATATGTAGGAATGATTGGTTTATAAGGAGAAAAAAAAGCAAATGAAAGGACAGAATGGTGTTTGTATGGATGGTATGATATGATAAAGAATGGAAGATGCGTAATAAATGAAGAAGAAGAGAGGATGAAAGATGTGGAAATGCAAGAGAGAGAAGCAAGATTATGGAATAGCATAATGATAGCAATAAATGGATAGGAGCTGAAGAAGGTATGTCTATGTATTTATGTGGAAGCGAAAAACGGGAATAGGTATTGGATGAATGGGAGCAAAAAATGTATAGGATTTGTTACGAAAAGAGGAAAGATGGAAGCATTGGGTGAAAAAATTAAAAAGAATACGAATGAACAAGAGAGGAAAGAGACTGAGAATTAGAGTGTGTTTGAGACAAGAAGGTAAAGGGCTTGGAGAGATGATGAAAATTTTAAGGGAAATAAAAAAAGGGAAGAGCGATGAAGTGAGAGTAAAACACTAAGTAAAGATAGAAGACAGATTAATAAAAAAAAAAACACAGAAAAAAATTAGAAGAAAAAATTAAATGACATCTCTCTCCTACTTGTATTGCCTAGTTCAAATTTTTATGTTAACTAGTGAAGAATTTGATTGTCTTATATAGAGAATTGTTTTATAGATGTATTGTTCCTAGTCTTGAAATGTGATATCTTGATATTTCAGACATCTCTCTTTATTGAATTATAACAAAATAAATCCAGACTACCGAACGTTGGTACTGGTAGGGTCCCCCAAATGCTGCTAGAAAGTGACAAATGCAGCAAATACTATTAGTATTATTCGTATTGTATTATTGAGGTTCCAATGTAAGTGCATAAAAATTTATTTTAAAGGAATTAATCTCAGCTTAAGGTTTTATTTATTTATTTAATCCTGAGTAAATAATTTAAATTTTCTCTCACGTTAGTCGATAATAGGGAAGAATATTTAACGTCAATTATGACAGAAGATGTAACTTGAATTCACCATGACAATTTTTTCTACAAAACGAAACACCAGTTTCAGGAGTGCATGCATACTGTCTTAAGAAAATCGAAAAACTTTTTAAAAAACGTTAAACGACAGAAAGTTCGTGGCTAGAGCATTTTTTTATCCAAAAACGCGTGTTACCTGTCCATTTTTACTGTCAGGTACTACGATCAGAACAAAATTGAATTGTCAGACATTATATCTACAGCGGTGAGCCATTGAAAAAAAAGACCCAAAAAGAAATACTGTCGTCTGGAATTATTTTGATTCGTGAGAACGCGTGACCATGTAATGTAGTTTTTCATGCACGATTTTAATGGGAAGCTATCGATCACCCGCCGTATAACTGGCGCGCAGTGATGGTTGGGAACACCGCAACACGTAAGAGCTTCAAGATTTGAAGACTGACATAGACATACTGGTGACGATATTATTAGACAAAAGCTTATCAGGTGCTTTAGGTGCTTAGCAATGCCAGAAGCGTGTATAGTTTGATGTACACACTGAGTATGATGCATTAGCAAAGAAAGCATCTAACACAAACTTCATTGCCAGTTTCAACAGAGAAGCGATACGAAACTGGATCATTGAAAAACACATAGATTGCTGAGTAAAAACAGCAGGCAATCAACACAATAAGCGCTTCATAGAAAAGCTTTACCAATACCTCAAATTTACTAAAACTTACGGCAGAAGAAAATCAAACTGATAACTGTCCTCTTACCATGACACAATACATATGAAGAAAATTGGACTACACACTGCAGAAGTCGAGTATAGGTTGTATCTGGAGGAAGGCTTAACATGCCTTATACTAGTGTGATTTGGAGCAACCAAATTTGACTCTATGTGTTACAAAAACGCTCCTACTAAGAAATATTGAAAATGGTAGAAAACACAGATATATTGGATTGGTTTGAATCAATAAGCTCAGGGAAACTACATCTAGCCGATTGCCCGCAGCGCAATGGAACGGCATTCCGCAGACAGTCCTTGGTGATAATAATAATGCCGACTACTATATTAATTTCTAAGACACATGCTGGTTAAAACAGAAATTTCCAGAGTCCGATGATCTAAGTCAATCCAAAGTCAGGGTCATAGTTGAGGCTTTGCTAGACGAACATTCCTAGGCGAGTCAATTAAGGAACAATTTAAGAGCATACGGAATTCAATTGAAAGCTAGAAGTTATTTTTTCATAAATTATAATCAATAGATTCTGTGGCATGGCGTCCGGAGAATGTAAGATCTTTTTAATTATTTCATTTAACTATTTGATGTGAGGACTGATTGAAATGACCAAAACAGATAGAAATTAAGCAATTATTTGTTCTTAACAAATTATTAATTAATATCCAAAAAGTTAACAAGACCTTTAGTAGAACTTAATCAGAATACTTGTAATTAATCAATGTATTATCAAATTAATTAAGATTTCAATTATATTTTATTTACTCCCTCTTTTATTTACTAGATTTAAATCCCTCTCCACCTAATAATAATACTGGCAAAATCTTCGATCTGAACGGTGAAGTTAACAAAATAGTTCTAACATAATACCATCAACGAACTTTTCAAACAAGCGTTAGATTACTGCAGGGGTCGGCAACCTTTTTCTGACGGCGGGCCATTTTCAAAATAAATTTTTTTTATGCGGGCCGCACATTCAAATGTAACTTAAATATTGCTTTTATATCATATACGAGTATAAATATTATTAAAAATAAATATAGAAATAAATATATAATACAATAAATATAGAGATATTGGTGCTTTGGTGGGCCGCAGGTTGCCGACCCCTGGATTACTGTGTTTAATTAAGAGACTTCAATGACATATTTGAGAAGTATTGAGATAAAATTTAGTTAAGTCAACCTTAAAAAAAGATTTATTTGATATATGAAAGAAAGTAAAATTGCAACTAGATCTTAGTTCTAAAATTTATTTATAGAGATCTACTTTAATTATAAAAAAAAACTTTCGCAGTGTAGTTGCAGAGGTGGAAATATGTAATTAACATATATTGCAATAATATGTATACTTTTTTGTGCAGCATTTCAACGCCTCTCACAAGAAAGCAATGAATATCAACACAAACTTAAACGACATGCCAAACAGTCAGCAAGTGGGTAGCAGGAAATAAGTCACTGTACTTGCTATTGACACTCAAGTTACTACATAAAAATTTCAGTGACGTTCAACGAATTTGATTGTTAAAATATGTAAATTTCACATCATAGATTTACGTTATACCTACATAGATAATTTACTTGACTCTTTTTATAAAAATTCGAAGACATGATCGCCACTCAATCCTTCATATACTGGAAATCAAACGTTTTATTATATTTCGCATGAAACAAAAGTTGAGTTTCAACTGTCACCATATAACTCGTCTATTAAATTCAATTAGCACAATAGTTGTTTAGAGTAAATTAAATAAAACTAGCGTGACCAATAAATCGCCTACCCATGAATAATCCCCCGGTCCTCGTACTTGCCTATGGCGTACGGACAGCTTCGTTGTCCGTTTTGCCGCGATCTACTACCGCTCTTGACTCACTTTCACCCGATATTATTCATAGTTGCTGAGATATATCGAAACAGTCATAGAGATCTCATAAAACGAAAAATATTTTTTAAAACTGTATTTCTAAATAAAATTATCAGTTTGAACCCCTCCCAAAATTATAATGTGTACCCGTCACTGATGACATTTATTAAATTGAAAAACTGCCGTCATGTAGATCTCATGAAAAGTAAAATATTTTTTTTTAAACTGAAATGCCATGGCGACAAATTGAGAAGCTATTAAGGGTCATGTCTGTACAATCATAAGATCAGGACCCCTCAAATGTAGTATCCTTTTAAAGATAATGACAAGGGCTATCAAAATATGTAAAAATATACATGGTGGTACAAAAGGTTTTTTGAAATTTATTTTAGTGTGTAAAATCGGTTTAGTATATTGAATCATAATGGCAAAACGGTTTAGTTCATAATGGCAAAATTGAAGTCTAGGATATGTACCCCTTTCATATGTTCATTGTCCCAACTTACACAGGAACCGAGATATTTAGAGTAGTACACCTTTTTCAAGGTCAAATTACTCAGAAGTTTTATCGTGTATTTTTAAAACTCGTTTGATCCCTTAAAAATTAAAGGAACTATCGATACAAAAAATTTAAATAAATACAACGAAAAAATAACACCCTGTATATATGTTAAATTGTGATTTTAGAAAAAATGTTTCAAATAAAATCAAAGGGGCTTTACCTGAATGTTCTATCTTTTATACTTTCTGAGATACATCCAAAAGTTTGTTAAACTTTGAACGTGACAGTTGCGTTTTGTAACAGTTGGCAACGTGGCACTAATTTCATTCGAAGCAGAATACAATGTGCTATGTGTGCAAGATTTCAGCCTCCTATTCTGAATAGAACAATTCTGAAGCAAAAAATGGCGCATTTCCTGCATATTGGATTTATAAAAAAATTAGAAAAATATGAATCCTATATCTATCTTACATCTTTACGGGCTTCGTACGTATATGGTATATGAAAGATAAAAAATCATAAATGTGATATCACTCTTGAATCCCATTTATTTTGATCCCTTTAATAGGCAGGTGAGTTAGTTTCGAAACTAGGAACTTATGTAACTAGCAGGAAGAAACCCTGCCATGTCACGCTTATAAAATATAATGTCACATATATGGTGGAGACGTTCCGGATCAAAGTTTGCAGAATTCGTCGTAACTTTGTAATTTATTCTTTTTATTAGATTTTTGTGAAATAATTTCTTTTAAATGTCTTTACTACCGTGACATATATGGTGAATGGATATTTTGTGCGTAGATGGGGAATTTCAATCGAATGTACGCACATAATCTCCTTATATTGTACGAGGAACATAAATACGTTTTAGAATCAATACTCTATATCAAATTTAATTTTTATATTACGCTGAATATGTTGAAGAGAAGAAGAAACATGGGATCATTAGCTAGTCATGCCATGAACTGTGCAGAAGGCGGACGAAAGTAGAAAATCGGAGGGTATATTTGAGAGGAGACAAGACATACGAGGATAATAAGTAAAATAGTGAAGGGAATAAGTAAAGACGAGGGACAGATAAATAAAAAAAAAAGAAAGTGAGAGAGTATGAGATTTTGTTTCGAGACATATTTTGGTTATTTCTTTTGATTCTTTTTCTCTATTTTTCGGAAGTTAGTGAAGAAAATTATAAATGTGATTAATGGGGGAAAGGATTGTGAAAGGATTGAAGTAAAAAGATTGGATAAGGATAAGTAAAAGGAAAAGGATAAGTAAAAGGATTGAAGTGAAACGATAAGGTTACTTCTCCACTCCATCAACAAGAAAAGAGGAAAAAGGGAGAGAGGGTGCAAAAGTTAAAATAAATTTTGTTTGTATTATTACTTTTTATTGAGTAAGTGTCTAGTGTGTCTAGTGTGTCTAGTGTGTTCATCCCAATAAAGGTATAATATATAGAAGTAGTGCTCCAATCTCCGAGCTCAAGA
>WYDF02098532.1:0-23955 GCA_009867245.2 Adranes taylori | reverse complement strand
GTCTGAGCGTGCTGCAATACATAGGCTGTTTAAAAATTTTAATTCTTGCATTTTTTCTTTTACATTTTTGTTAATATAACATAAATCGTTACATTTTTTATTAATATTAATAGTTTCTATCGGACAGCTTAACTCAAAGCACCAATTTGCTATTAAAGCTATAAATTTGCTATTAACAGATTTTGAAGCTATGAGAGGGAAAGGACCTGAACTGTAGATTTGTCTTGCAAGAGTAGGGAGGTTTTACGGGATCGATATCTGGATATTTCAAGCGATGCTTCGAGAGCAAATGTAATCGTGAGCAACCTAAAAATAATATTTTATTTTTAACAAGAAGACATGCATTTTATTAAATCATTTATGAATGAACAAGTGCATCATTATCTTATTAGTAATGCTAATACAGATAATGTTAAGCAACTAATAACCGTAACTCATTATTAATTTCTCATTTATTACATTTTCTCAATATTCATTTTATATATTTAAAATAGGGGAACTCTAAATACCTTGCAGACCATAAGGAGTAATTTTAAGACCGCTCTGATTTTCTATGTATGTACGATGTGGGGCTAGAAAATAACCGTGTCCATAACCATTATATTTTTGAATTCTAATATTAAAACCGTTATCCCTTCAATATACACACTATGTCGACACCTATACTATCCATGTAAAAATCTTCACGAAACATTCACATCCATAAGTACATAATATACGTATATACATATAATTAATACATTATAAAAACAATATCCAAATATTATTAACAAATTAACGATAATTATATAAATAATCCCTACAGGCATGATAGATAATCGCTATAGATAGGAATTTTCAATTCTTGGAAGCAGTAGTGCAGAGTTGGCAGGTTTATTATGAACTTCGTAGCTTTTTTCTTCAATGCGACAAAAAACTCAAAGTTCCTTTCTAGGCACTCTACACGTTCAAAAATAAGCAACCTTCAATTTCGCGCAAAAAATGCTTCATTGAAAGAGTAGTCTGCACTGGAGTGTTGCTTAGCGGATGCAAGACAAATCTACAGTTCAGGTCCTTTCCCTCTCATATCTTCAAAACCTGTTAATAGCAAATTTATAGCTTTACCTATTGGCACTCAGTCACTGTGAATATAAACCCGCGAATATAAAAACACTATTATCATTGCTTTGATTTTGGATTTGGATATCTTTTTTTTTTGGCTCGATGAGTTTTGGGGTTAGAGTTCAGCATCATACTTGATGAACAATTGATTTATCAAACAGATATACATTTTTCGTTACATGTTATTACTATTTCTAAAATGGGGTCACATTTAATTTGAGTTTAAGGGTTCAGAGCAAATGGTCATTCGACGTTACCTTTGAGGAACAGAAATAGAATTCGGTACCAATTACTCAAGTTAACTCAAGTAAAATTTGCTTAACCTGTTCGCTGACAATTCTAATACTAAACACCGATTTTCTCCTAATGGTCTTAGGTTCTTGTTTGTTTTTGCCATCCATGCTATGCTGTCCCAGGGATCCGCTGTGACACCTTTTACACCATCTTTGTATCGTTTTGCCCACTCGAAAACATTAGTCCACGAGAATCTAAACAAACTTAATATTTGTATCAGACTTTTCAAGTTTAACGAGAAATTTCAGTTAACTCTTTTGTCGACTTTGGCACTAAGCAATTTTCCGAAGTAGAACATTCACACGATACAATTTAAACTGATACTGCAACCGAATTAACAAAGTTTGGACTGTCAAACTGGCATAGTACTATTTATATATCTAACTACCTATACATATACTCCAGCAAATTCAAGTAATGAGGAGCAAAATAAAAATTTCTTCATAATGAAAGCGGATAATGACAACCGCAATAAGAAAAAATATCTGTAAACCCTCCAGATTTTATTCTCCATATAAAAAATAAGACACAACTTTCATTTATCACATATTATATTATAAGGTAAAGATAATATTCAGTATAATAATGCTACATGCAATAAACATGTTTTTCTATCTAAAGTTATATAAATAATATAATTTATTTAAAACAAGTCATAGACTACGTAAACCTTCCCGAGTTGTTTAAAATGACTATTTTCGAATTAACAGAAGAATAACCTTTTGTTGAGTATAAAGGGTATTTACTAAAAGTCCGCCCTATAACTAATTAACCACTCATATTTTATAAAACTAAAGTGTACAATAAAGAACGAAAAAACTAGTGTTTACGACACATTGCATTTTGCTCACTATATATTTTGGATAGAAACAATTTCAATTGCCGTCCGTGTTCATTTGTTTAATCATAATTTAATAGTTGATTTAATGATGAACCGTGTTTGCGGTACATTACTACGGTAGTCTTCTTTCCCCGCGTAGGTGGCTCACAACTTTTTTCTTAACACAGCACGATTCGAGCAAAATTCCGGCAGACAAGACGCTCCACCTGCTTCGTTTTTAACATTTTATCAAATTTGTGTGGATTTTAAGTAAACACTTCATGTCTGCGACCTGCACGAAAAATTTAAGAAGTAAAGTAACTCAAAATCAAAACCAAATTAGTTCTAATTCGTTTAAACAATGATATGTGTCTTTTTATGTTTCTTCATACTACTTGAATCGTAAAAACCTTTTTTACAAACATCACACACAAAGGGTTTCTCACCAGTGTGTATTCGTTCATGAACTTTAACCATCCCCTTTTCTTTAAAACACTTTCCGCAATATGAACAACTGTGCGGCTTTAAATTCGTATGAATTCGAGCGTGTGTTGCTAAGTGCGATCCCTGTTTAAACGATTTGCCACACTGTTTACATAGAAATGGTTTTTCTCCAGTATGGATAAACGTATGTACTTTCAAACCATTTGCATGTGTAAAAGCTTTGTCACATATCTTGCACACATGTCTTCGTTCACCTGTGTGAATTTTAATGTGCTTCACCAAACCAGAGTACAAATGGAAATCTTTGCCACAATAGCTACATAGGAATTTCTTTTCGCCATGAGTTTTTTGATGTGTTAACCAAGCCGTTTTCGTATTGAACATTCGATTGCATACTTCACAAAAACCTTCTCTGTTGTCGAACTGTTTCGTATCCTTATATTCGTGACAACGTTCGTGCCAAATCTTTTTCGTTTCGCTAACAAATTTCAATTCGCAATATTTACAACAGTGTGGCGCTTGGCCGGTGTGTTTGATTTTGTGCTCCAATAAATTCGTAAGACGAGTATAACCTGAAAATTTGAATATGAAAGTATTGATGTGAAACAATATTAATACACTTACGATTAAAGTTGTTGCATAAACTGAGCATCTGTTAAAAAAATTAAGCTGTTGTGCACTTAACAATGTTTTTGTTTATATCAACCTCTAACGTCAAGCCTAACAAAGATATCTAAAAGTTTTCTTCTATTATCTTCATTAATAAAATTTTTTTGGCCGTATGAATGTGAGGGATTAATATGAACTGACGAGCAAAGACTGGAGGCGGGGCCTTGGAGAATGTGTATGAGGCATGATTGGAAGTCTAGGGGGATTATGGATTTTTTTTTGGAAGAGATTAGAAGATGGAATAAGTAGAAATGAGGGTAAAAAAGAAGAAGATAGGCTTATTGGGGAAGGGGATAGGAAATTAGAAATATAAGTAGGAAGAGGTAAGCAAGAAGTGGAAGGGAACTGTTAAGAAGGGGGAGAGGATGAATTAGGGAGAGAATAGTCAAAGAAAAAGGGAGTAAATAAAATTAAACATAGGATTTGAAATAGAAAAAACGGAAAATAAATATATATATATATAAAGAAGAGATTGAGGCGGGTAATTGAATTGTATTATTTAGTTTGTTTTGAATCTTAATGAAATATGTTTAATTTTTTGTAATTGAGAAATTATAAATTTAATTTGATTAGATGCCAATAAAGGTTTAATAATAATAATATTAAAATAACCCTCTTTCGCTATTAATATTAGAAACGCATAGAAGAGAATAACAAATAGAGTTGGCATTCTAATTCACAAATTGTTTTTTTATTGCATATAACTGTTATTTCTTTCTAGCAATAAGTGATTTTAACTTTGATAAGAAATCGTGCTGGTGATTTTAAGTCCATGTGAGATTTGCATGACTTCAGTCAGTACATCAGAAGTTATATATTTACGAGCAAATCAATAATGTTCTTGCTCAAATAGAATGTTTTCGAAATCGAATAAAAGTAGCTCGACAAGAAATTAATCTTATAGCTCCGTTAAATAATGTAACACTTTAATCTAAAAACCATTGGAAATCTTAAAAATCCGAAGCTAACTTTGAAAATCTATAACATACGAGCCCGGTTCCACCTCAGTTGGCCCACATACAGAAATTTAAATTAATAACACTTAAGCAACAGAAATAAAAACACTAGTTTTAATTCCGATATTTTTTTATATTAAGCCGAATATTTTAATATAATTTTACATATTCGAAGCTTATTTAAATAATAATTTTCATTAAGATAATAACAATTCAAAATATACTAGAAGCCAATTTGGATTTGATAAGCGTTTGAAATGTTAGCACTGGGTAACATCACCTCTTTTTTATAACAGCTAATATCCTTTGAGGCATAGTATTCACTAACTCTTGGCACTCCTCTAGAGTGAAGTTATCCCATATCTCCTTAAGTATTCGCTTCAGATCAGGGATTGATCTGGCTGGAGTGTTGCGCAAACGTTTCTTTATTTCATGCCAACGTGTTTCGATAGGGGGCAAGTCTGTGCTACTTGAAACCCACTTTACGAGTGGAATACTGTTATCTGTGAACTATTAATTCCTTTTTTGAAGTATGGCATGTAGCTCCATCTTGTTGGAAAGTAAAGCCCCTTCCAGAATCCAATGTATCTTTCATTGTTGGCAGCAGAGACTCTTCTAAAATATCTAAATATTTATAATGTCATCGACAAAGTGTAATTTTCCTAAACCTCCTGCCGACACCGAGCCCCACACCATGACAGATAATGGAAATTTCACTTTCTTCCTCAAACAATCAGGATGGTATGCTTCATTTTTCTGTCGGATAACTCTGCTCAGAGTGTCTCCAATACTCATTTCGAATCTAGACTTATCGCTCCAACGAATGGCGTTCCAGTTTTCACAATTCCAATTTTTACGTTCTTTTGCCCATTTTAATCCCTCCTTTTTTGTTTCTGAGTCAAGAATGGTTTTTCCTTAGCCTAAAACAATTGCACTGTACTTTTTTTAAATTTAATCTGAAAACCGTTAAAAATTTTTACCTTATAAGTCCTAAATTTTAACTTCTTAGCTTCTCTAAAGTTGTAAATCTAGAAACACGCCTTCCTACAGCATCGCTCCAGAGTACACCCAGTTGACCATAGGTAGCTCTCCTATTTTCTTTAATAATTATTCGCAAATTCCGTTCCGCGATCTGTTAGTTCACTTACTCCCACGTGTCGGGGCATTGGAGCAATTGAATCGTATGTTTTGTGGAATCGTATGATATTTCTGACACTATATATCGAAAAACCTAGTAACTTTCCAATTTCGAACTTGCATTTTCTTGTTTTCGATAGTTTTATCATGATTTATCAAATCTTCACATCAATGACTTTACCTCTAACTATTTTTAAAGATTAAATGCTTTACTTACACAAATTCTTGACAGATTATTTGTTTATAAATAGAGAGCAGTAGTTTTGACATGTATTGACATAGCACCGCGATTATTATTAAATTTCATAAGCAGTTTTAAAAATATAAATTGATGCGTAAATCGCACTCTTCCAACTATTTTTTTCTGTAATATATGTATATTATGAATAACATTTAACAAAATGCAATTAAAAGATATACTAATATAGGCATTTCATAGAAAAAATATAAACAGCAATTACATAGTTATGTATTTTATGAGAATGTAGCAAGAACTATTTCTTTATGTGGGCCAATTGAGGTTTAACCCGGATTACTCTTTTTCTATAAAATCTATCAAAGATATCTGTTACATAGGAAGACTGACTTAAGAGTTTCAAGAATTGGGAAGACGCTAAAGAATACGTAATCGCATTTGGAAAAGAACAGGAAGGGGAAAAGAAGTTCGGCCATACTTACGAATTTAAGTAGCTAATTTTAGTTTTGTTAAGCATTTAATGAGAAGGCTGTATTCTGATGTAGCAAAAGTATATTATGTATTAGTAAAATAGCTACTTATATAAACTTACTTTTTCCACAAGTATCGCAAGTGTATGGTCGTTTCCCACCATGTACTGTAAGCTCATGTCGCTTGAAGTTAGATTTATTGTGGAATGATTTACCACAATCTTCACAAATTAATTTTTTATGACCTGCGATACATAAGCCAGTCTGTATGTGTTCAGTCTTACAAATTTCGCAATATATTTTGCTTTCGAAACATTTAGTATCATCTTTAATTAAAGATACATCTTCTTCATTGTGTTTTGATTCTTTTTTATTGCACTTCCTTTTAAATTTTGTTCCTGATAGAATTTTCTTCATTGCCTTTGATGTAACCTTTTTATTATTATTTGGATATTCAAGTTTACCACAATAATTATCCGGCAGCTCATCTTTAATATCTTCTGAGATATTGTCACAGAGACCTATTTTATTTAGGTCAGTTTCGTTTAGAATTACTGATTTTGCGGAAATATCAGATGCATTCGATGATCCTGTGGAACATATTATATTACCCAAATAATTCTGAGATGCTTCACATTTCTTTCTGAAGTTGTAAATATGAATAATTTCATTTAAACATGTCTCACATATTTTATGCGGAAACTGATCATCCTTTAGAACCTAAATATAATATACAGATTTAAGCATTTAGAATATAATACATTAAAAAGGCAAATACCTTTAAGGCCACACTAAAAAGTAAAATATCTGTAAAATTATTATTACCAATTACAACCTCAAAAATATCCGAAAATGTAATATTCTCGTCATTTACATTTAGTAAACAAATTCTACAGACTGATTTTATATGTTCTATTTTAACATGTGTTATCCATCGCTTTTCACATGTTTGATATTGTTCCTTACCTCTAAATTCCATTCTTAACTCCATTATTTATCATTTAATAATTCCCACTCAATTCCACTTTTGTAATTAGTTCAATAATAATAGTAGTTTGGTTTGGAACAGCTTGGAATTAGTTTGATCTACTTGAAAATCCCGTTAAGGTAGCGGTACTTAAACGTTTTGTATCCCAGGCCACAAAATTGTGTCGTTTACACCCACCGGATATAAAAATGTTATAATCGGTAATGTAAAAGAAAATTTATTTAATTTCTATCATGAGTCTCAGAAATTTAAATCAGTGCAGTATATGTAACTATATGTCATTCCCATGATGAACAGGCTGACTAAACAATCAGATAATTGAAAAATAGTTGGTTTTTGGAGCACACAAAATAGTGCAAACTGTATTTCTAAACTCTGTCTCACAGTTCAAGTGTACACCACTTTAATAAAATATGATTTCTGACAAAGTGTAAAGCTTAGTTCACAGACTCGCGATTTTGCGATTTCGCGACAAATATTTATCGCACAATCGCAATGAAGTTTACAGACTAGCGGCAAAATTGTAGTGTTATTTATTATTAGCGGGTTGGTATTATTATAGAAATGTAACTATGTTGCTAGTCAGAAATGAGAGATATGTTGCCTTGCTTGACGCAATTTCTTCATTCGTCAACATTTATTTTTTGTGTCATCACGGTTATCATAATTGGCTAACAAATAATCGAATTTTTTGTTAATAACAAAAATTAGTACGTATTGGTACGTATATATAGTTTATCAGTTTATGTGTACATATTTCATTAAAAGTCGGTTTAAAAAAAGCATCATGGATTGTAATTCAGACATTGTATTGTTTTGCGAAATATGCAGTCATTAATTTGACGAAAAGGGGTTTCATACGCACGATTGCGTACGAAATAAAAGAGGACTTGAAGAAACTTTGATTGGATTGATGGAAGCACACCCTCCTGTTTGGGATGATCAACTTTCGTTAATGAAAAGAGGGAAACTATAAACTAAATCCAATGTACAAAATAAATTTAAAAAAATATTATTTATTTAAATAAGAATTAAATTGAATTTTACAACTATGAAATAAAAATTAATAAAACACTTATAAAAACGTAAACTTACAATTAATTAAATTAATATTATTTTTTATGTAAACAAACTTAAAAAAGGACACAGAAAATACGTTATCCGTTAATATATATACCAAAAACTTGACAACAAACGCATCTGTTAAGTATAAACGTCAATTAAATTGACAGATATATGATCTTTTGTTGCGATTTGTCGCAGAAAATTTTATTTCCTTTGTCGCAAAATCACTCGTTTTTGCCGCCACTAAATTGACATATTTGAATGGACCAATAGAATTATCGCATGTTTTGTAGTTTCTACAAAATCATGAGTCTGTGAACTAAGCATAAAACTTTACGAACAAAGCTATAATTTATTTGTACAGCTATAGTACTACGCCTTGTTGTACAATTATAACTGATATGTCCATTTGAAGATCATATTGCCGACGGGGTTACAAATAAGCTAATAAATATTTAAAAAAAAAATCTAAACATGGAATTATGTTTAGATTACAAAGTGTTACGTTTTGTTACAAAATAGTCATAGTTACGTATCAATACATTACTAGTTAGTTTTTAATATTAGTTAGTATTATTTAAACTTCGGAGCCATGTAATACAACTCATAATGTATATACATGTTGAAGTTAAAAAATTGAATACAATAAATACACTGCCCTTTCTGGCATTTTGATAAATACGGAAAGGCGTATGTCTGAGAATACGGAAAGGTGGATATCATTAGAACTAATTTGAAACCGCTTGTTAACATTCGCTAATTTAACAGCAGCTAAATGATGTGATTGTTTATTACATTTATCAATAAAAAACGGAAGATGTTTGAAACTAAAGAACCATTATTATATTTGGAGAAACTGTGTAGAACGTGTTTAAATTTGGAATCTAATTTAATAAACATTTTCGATACGGAAGTGGAAGATGTAACTCTGTTGGAGATATTGCTGAAATATATATCACTGAAGGTGTGCAAAGATATAATTAATTAATATCATTTTTCATATTTATAATTGATCAAAAATTAATTAATTCAATTTGGTACATATTTTAAATAAATTTTAACTTGTATTGTGTAGGTTGTCAAGGAGGATAATTATCCAAAAAATATTTGTGGAAATTGTATGCAACAGATTATTCAATTTTATACATTTCGAAAGCAATGTGACGAATCACAAAAATATTTACATGAGTTATTGACTTCATCTACAGTTAAAATGGAAAATGAAGATTCAGTGGAACCCATTTCTGCCAATTCAAGTAGTTTAATAAATAAGGAAAGGGAAATTTTAACTTGTGAGAGCACCAAGAAAATATACACAAAATCTAAAGATGTCTCTAGTAACAATATTAAAGTGGAGAATATTGCGGAAGAGCAGACTAGTACATTCTTGTCTGAAAATTATTTAGATGACGATGATTGGGAGGAACAACATTTAAAGGTAGAAGATCATGATGAAGCAGTGGAGAATCTGGAAGATTGTGAACTTAAACGAATTAATCAACATAAATGTGATTCATGCGAGAAAGTGTTTCCATTTATAAGTAATTTAAAAAGACACGAGATGAGCCATACTGGTAGAAAACCATATACATGTGATATTTGTGGAAAAGGTATTATCTAATCGCCATTTTTTAATAATTCCTTAATATGTTTTGTGTATTGAAACTAAACCGTCGAGGATAACAGTATCTATTCAAGTACAAATTCCGCCAAATTCAAGTATAAATTCCGTACTTCTTTTCTATTTAATGAATAGGTTTAATAAAAGTAGAAATACATGATAGACAATACATATTTTGAAATAGGTCATAGTTCGAACTAGATATTGAACTCAGGCCAACAATGTGACAGATTTTGTTTATAAATCCTCAACAAGTTTATTTAATCTTTCTATATCTTTGATTTATTTAATTCTCTGATTTTATTTTATTTATATCTTGATAGGAATCGAAGGAGTTTCGAGCATGGATGTTGCGTTTAAAAATGTAATCTAGAACGCGCTGTAAGGTTGCTAAGATATTAAGAAACCTGCGAGACGTCTCGACAAGTGGCTGTCTCACCTTTACCGTTTATACGACGCGAGACGTTACGCTAAACAAAGTGAGCCATCAGTTTAGCCCAAAAAAGCATGCCGAAATAAACAACTTTTCGGCGTGTAACATCATCGTTTGCTGTAATGCTTGCAGCATTTGAATTATTAATATGAATCCACCTACTTCGATTTCAGTATCCTGTGTTTCCCATGGGCTGTTTTTATCTGGCAAAAAGTAGAATAATTTGTAAGCAAATCACTGACATAAAAATTACATTTTGGACATATTAACAGAAATAAAAAATGAATTTCGATAATATTCTAATTTTTAATATACTATTGAAATATGTAGTGTATTAAAAAACATGGGAATTCCCATATTTGCTCCTGTGACACTGCTCTTCTTTTCCCTGAATTTTTCATTCTCGTAGGATCCCATCAAAGTTTTCATTTTAGCCTTTAATAAGGCAACGTGTTGTTGTAGTTGCAGGCTAATCTTTTACCAGACATCCTCTTTAGTTATCGTATCCCATAAAAATCGATACATTCATAAACTTCTATAAAGTGGATGGTTTCGTCCTGGTTTACCCTCGGGCGAGACAAGTCCAACTGCCTCCATGAAGGGAATCAAGCAAGCGAGACACTTTGATGTCAACAAAAAAGCGGCCACCTCTTACGGTGAGGCAATCTCGATGTAGGGATAGTGGTTTACACAGCGCGGGTCTTGATTCGCGAAGTGTATACGCCGCGTACAAAGGTCCGAGAAGCACGCATTGCTTCTTAGCAGCAGCTGTGTTGTATTATACGCTAAATCTAAACCAATATCGCTAGGAATCAAACTAAAAATAGTTGCACATATTCTAGCTTCTTAAATATTCGATAGGATATCAGGTGCAAAATTTTGCAAAACAAGTCGAAACAGTGATAGCTCATACTAAACTAGCTAGAAGGTATAATCAAATTTAAATAGTTATTCTGAGTGTCACTATTTTAAAGGGTTTGGCGGTGCGATTATTCATGCAATTTTATTAAATTTACTAGTTTTGGTTTTTAAAATTTGTATTCTACGCGGATTTGTAACTTTATCACCAATAAATTTAAGGTGAATTTTTGTTCTACTTCTAGTATTACTTTAGTGAATTTTGGAATAAAACTTAATGACTATTTCCAAACCATTTTTTAGTTATATGTTAAAACCAGATTATTTTATTTTTGAAGGTTATTCCAAAATGCCTTCGCTTAAACAGCATAGAATGTGCGACCACGGTACCACCGAAGAGGCACCTTATTCCTGTAAATACTGTACGCGCAAATTTTTTATGCTTCAGCGGAAAACGGACCACGAACGGACCCACGAGAGGCGAAAAAACCGCGACCCAACTTTATGTAAGGTTTGTGGTAAATTATTGAGTTCTTCATCAGTTCTATATAAGCATCTCGCTCAGCACAAGGAAAAGAAGCATTTGTGCAATTATTGTGGCAAAGCCTTCCATCAGAAAGTTGTCCTTCTGGGTCATATTAAAACACATACCGGAGAGCGGCCGTACAAATGTGATCAATGCAATAAAACATTTTCGCAATATAACGGTTATAAAACGCACAAGTTAGTACATAGTGGAGAAAAACCACATGTCTGCAAGGAGTGCGGTAAATCTTATACCCAATTGACCCACTTGATTTATCATACAAAAACGCACACTGGTGACAGACCACACAAGTGTACATTTTGTGATAAAGGATTTAAGAATAAAGAAGGACTAAAAATTCATGAACGAATACACACAGGGGAAACGCCGTACGTGTGTAAGATTTGCAATAGGGGTTTTTATGATGCTACGGGTCTCAATAAACACAAGCGTACACATCGCGATCGAGGTGAAATTGAAGAGAACAAATTTGTTCATATTACTGAAAAAGGCGATTATAGTAAAGTTATTCCACCAAAACGTCGATATAGAAACTCAATATTGATTTGAATTAAAATTTGATTGAAATTTAATTGGACTTTTCTTCATGAACCTATTCATTACTGAATCGTTGCGATCATTACCTTATTGGCAGTCAGTGGGAACAGTATTATTTGGAGAACCATGTCCATATATTTTTAAACAAGGACGTTTTATGCTTCTTTTAGAGCCATGATTACGGCATAGAGCATTTTTCAAGTATCTCCATTTTATGAATAATTGTGTTAAAATAAACAGTATCAACATTAGCCCAAAAAATATGAGCTCCATAAATAAGAAGATAATTAAATGTGAACGAGTAAATAAACTTTGAAAGTTTAAATTATTTTCAATATCTTGAGATTTTTGATAAGTATGGTTCATCTAAAACCGACACCCGCTTAGATGTATATGGCCTCGGTCATTGAAATAGAAACAAATATGCAAGTAGTCTAGCTTAACAGAACTATAAAACTGCTAGAATAATTTATAACCGGTTATCGAGAAAAAACAGTACACTTTCGCACACCTTTCGCTTTCATCGTAGTATTAGATCGACATGATATGATACATACTTTGCATTCCTTGTGCAATTAGAATATTTTTATTTACATAATTATATCATTTTTGTTAATAAATTTAAATATTTATAAATTTTTATATTTTTATTATATTTCACCATTTATTCTTTATGCGTTTCGGACCTTTTTGAAGACGTTCTGTCGTATCGATAAGGTAATGATCGTATCAAAGGTTTTCTAACTTAAACGTCAAAAAGCCGACAGAAGAATTATAACGTGCCTGTTGCCGATAAAACGCATGTTTATTTTCCCTCCTGGTCCTGTTCTTCTACTTCTTTTTTAGCACAACAGTGTTAAAGGCTTAAGTTCTGTGATAGGATTTTATATCTTCACGAGCGGACCAGGCAAACGTTGTTTTGTCCCCCACGAGGTCCACATATTTGCTTACGGCGCGGACAGTTATGACATTTCCGTGACATGCGGCCGCTATTAACTCAACGTTTTGAAAATATTTAACGGAGCAGTCTGGCGTGTGTTTTTTCATCTGTTTATATACAAGAATGACTGTGATAGCTGAACCACCACCTTATGTTTTCTCTGGTATACGTTTAGATTCCCTTCCAGTTACATTATATAGACTTCAATGACCTATGTATATAAATTTTCATGGTGATCGGTTCAACGGTTTAGAAGTTAATGTGCTGCAGCGCAGTGGCGAGTTACAACAAAGTGGATAGCATAAAAACCTTCTCAATGAAAAAATAAATATATGTTCCAACTTTCATGATGATCGGTCAAACGGTGCCGAAGTCTATTAATCTCGAATATAAATACCAACAATCATTTATTTTATAATTATATCTTTATTTTTTACTAACTGAAAAAGTTAATAAAAAAAGAAACTGAATCAGTTACAATGTATGAAGAGATTGAACAAAAAGTGCTTAATGATCTTCGTCGCTTCATGTATGTGGCCGAATCAATTTGAAATATGTTCCTCTCTGTAAGGCTGCGCCTACACTAGCAGTAAAATCTCGCGCTGCAATTACCGCTATCCTGGCTACACTTGCCGCGCAATACATTGCGCCACTTTACCGCACTGCTTATTTTCGTGTGTCTATACACGCGGTAAATGAGCGCTAAATCGCAGTTCGTTCACAGCAGTATAGAAAATGGGACCCTACAATTCGGCAAGGTTGAGTACTAAGTCTAAAGTTATTTTAAGTTTATTACTTATTTACCGACGTTGTCGGCAGTTACGTAAACGAAAGTGGTGGATTCATCCGGTGATAAGTGACAGACCAAATAGTGACAGTTTTCACATTTTGCATCACAAGCTGAAACAATGTCCAAATAAGTTTTTCGAGTTTTACCGAATGTTGGGGAATTCATTCAACTATCTGTTAAGTGCCGTGGTTTTCAATCAGAAAAAGAAAAACACCAAGATGCGGAACGGTATAGGAGTGGAAGAAAGATTATCACTGACGTTAAGGTAAACATTATTTTATTGTGACAGAATTATGACATTTTATAAGTTTAAGAAATTTTAGTTAGAATACATATTTACAAATCTAAAAATGAGAAAATTGACCCATCTTCCGATGGTTCATAACATGTCTCCTCTGAAATAAAGGATTTAGGAGAATGGACAGTAGGTTGTTGTGGGAGTAGTAGGATTTATGGAAGTAAATTGAGGTGAGTTGTTGGTGCTTTCCCCCAGATATTTTTGCAGTAATTTCATTACTTCTATTTGAAAATCAGATCGGGATTGCTCTGTAAGTCGTTTTGTTCTTGGCAATAATGACTGAAAAATTAGTCATTATTGCTAGAAATCCCTAGAATAGCCTAGAAAAGCTCAGTGATTTTAATCATGCATGACAACATTAAAAATGTTGCGCTAATACACATTTGTACTAGTTGTGCCCAAGGTCATTTAACTTAAATGGAGCGTTTTGAACCATTAAGATTAGTTGACAGTTAATCCAATAGAGGCGCTGCACACTAAATTGTACAAGTTTCTTATAATTTGAAAAGCGCACTGTAACACCAAAATGTAATAATTTTTCATAGATACTTTACTCATTTACTCCTTTTTACGTATTACAAGAATTTGTTATTATAATTTAATAGCAAATTGCTTAAAATTTAAGTACAGATTCATCATATATATTTAGAACATCGTGTTGTGCGTATCATCGTTTTGATAATAGTGCGTTATTATAGTGTTTCTATTTTAAAATGCCTATTGCACAATACATATAACCTATAACTAAGCAATATGGTGTTTTCTTGTGTTGTTTTTAAAAGAAAAATCAGACTTCATTGTAACACACACAAAAGAAGCGAAATTATTCAAAATTTGCCTCATTGTTGCTAATAACGGTTGAGGTATTTCAATTGACCCAACGACTATGATGTCAATACTTGTCTATATAAGACTGTTTATTCCTTATAAGGTAAGATAATTTATTTGTTATAAATTGTTATTGATAACCTTTATGTTAATACTTGTTTTAAAGTAAAGATGGGCACACAAATCTAATAAGATGAGGGAGGGGGTGCTATCTATCTGTATTAAAAGAAATCAAGAATTTAGTTATAAATATAAACATGTATGTAAAAATTGTGATTTATAACAATTTATCTTCAATAAATCTGGTAGTATTTGTTGGTTTTCAAATATGAAGTAAGATCCTTATTGTTCCTTAAATTTTTCCTGTCTTAGTTAAACTTGCTAAAAAGTAATACCATTAAAATTTATACCAAAATACAAAGATTCCAAAATTGTAAATAGGTAAAAACGCTCCAAGATGTTTTTATTTAATTACATACTTGTTTTAAATTGAGTATCATCTGCAATGTACACTACATATTTATTGATTGATTAAATTTTTTATGGTAATTTCTTATTCTTTTTAGAGAAAAGTGGTTTCTTTCTTCAGTTCGTTAGTAACCATCGACCGCTAACGACTATGAAAATATGCGGCTCTACAGCATTGATTAAGAGCAAAGCTCGCTTTTTCCACCACGAAACTTCTTATTTTAGTTTAATTTAAAGAACAAAATACTGAGTTGTTCAGGGTCTCTGCATGAATTTAAAGCGCCTTTGTGCAAACTATATAAGATGCCCTCCCGCTCCCTCTTCCTTAGCATAAAGATAAATTTTGTTATATTTAAAAGAATCGTCCAAATAATTTTCATAAAAAAATGTATGTATTCAAAATATGTATTTCTTTTCATATATTTTTTTTGCTAAGTATTTAAATACTTATCAACAATCACCATCAATTAAATATACCAATATGTAATCGAAATGCCGCCCCTTCAATAGCCGTTCTTGCGCGGTGCACAGTCTGCTTACTTTTACGCGAGGGCTGGAGCTGTCCTTCGTACAGCATAATCACATTAAATATATATTTCAGTTTGTTAACATAATTAACAAAAGTTTCTTAATATAATTATAATAAATTTTATTGATATGCGTATAGTGAATATTTTATTTACTAAATACTGTTTACTAATTAACTAATATTTTATTTTATTTACTATATACTAATACTAATAATAACATTGTACTGAGAAAACCTATTGTATTTTAAAAATACCAATATACAAACTATTAATAAAAGTGTGTTTTCTTCTTTTCAGCAATTTTGTTTGTATAGAATTATCGTTTCTCAATCTCATATTTTTATCTTCATGCATTATTTTTGCGAGTTATTTTTCTTTTCAAATAAAACATCATATATCTATTCTTATTAAGCTCAATTTTATTTAAAATATCTAAAATCAGCTTTTAAAATCATTCAAAAGTTTGCAAAAA
The DNA here is from genome assembly GCA_009867245.2 of Adranes taylori. Classification (NCBI taxonomy): domain Eukaryota; kingdom Metazoa; phylum Arthropoda; class Insecta; order Coleoptera; family Staphylinidae; genus Adranes; species Adranes taylori. The sequence goes on along the minus strand of WYDF02098532.1, from coordinate 7,493 downwards.
TAATACATATAGATACAAGATTTGATTTTGAAATTTAAAATGGAATTAAGATTCAGAACTTTTACAATCTAAAAATAATACAAATAGTGGCATCTATCGGAGAATTATCTTTAAGGATACTTGACCGTTATCTTTAAGGATAATTGACCGTTAAACCGCTAGGTGGCGAAAATATAGGGGTACATTGTATTACATGGGAGTTAGATATATATTATCTACGGTTGTGCCAACTCGTGTTAACCACGTGACATTATACTTACTACCCCTACTCAAATGTTCGGTTAATGTTATGCCACTTTCACTGTACATTACACTAGAAATGATACAAATACTCTTGTACCAAACACGCACACTAAGTACTATTATTCCTAACAAACAATTAACTCCAAACACTTATCCAAATTCAGTCCTATGAAGTGCAGTGTTGAAAAAATATAGTCCAGAATGATAAGTGTAGTTTAGAATTGAACACCAAACAAAACGATGCTTTGTTTGGATCAGTTTGTGTTAGTTCATTTGAACTAATGGTTCGTATGTTTATTACTCTTCATGATGTGCATTGATGTGAAAGATACTCGATTTTGTTAACTTCTTCGTAATCCTGTTGAAATCAAAATAAACCAACAAATTTGTATAAAAAAACCAAAATACTGCCACAAAAATGTTTGATACTACATCGATGAACTTAGATGGTTCATATAATTTAAAGGAAATCTGTAGAACATGTCTAACAGACAACTCTACCAGTTTAACAAATATATTTGATACTACCATAGATGATTGCAATCTTTCAGAAGTATTAATGAAATATGTTGCTTTAAAGGTTTGGAAGGCTATATAATTATTTTATAATAAAAGACTCACAGATTTGTCTTGTTTAGGTCATCGAAGAAGATCATTTTCCTAAAAGTATTTGTGATAATTGCGTACAGAAAGTTATTCAATTTTGTGAATTTAAGAAAAAATGTGATGAATCTCAAAGATTTTTAAATGATTTAGTAAAGAATATTGAGAGCAGACTTAAAGCAGATATAGAAACAGTTAAAAATAGGAAAAAGAGATCTAGTTCTAATTCACGTGATATCAAATCTGAAGATTCCGATCATTTAAAAGCTTTTCAAAAGAGGAAACCTAAAAAATCTATGACAAGTAGTACTAGGGTAACTACTAGAAAATCTGGTAATACTCAAAAATCTAATAAGAAGAAAAAGAAAGAGGAAACAAGTACGGAAGAATTAAAATTGCAAAATATTAAAGATGATGCGAATGTAGTTAAAAAAGCAACTAATAGAAAGTACATTAGGAAGAAAAAACGCATCGAGGTTAAATCAGAACTTAAATTAGAACAGGAGGACAAAGAGAACTCAGACATATCATTGGATCTACCTGATTTAGATAACGCTGATATAAAACGTGAGTCCGATGTAAAAAAAGAAAGCGATATCCTCGCAGATGATTATTCAAAAGATGAAAATTCTGAAATCGAAGAAATTGATAAAGATTTAGAGGAACTTAAAAAAACCAAATCGAAGGGATACGGACGGTACATATGTGACATTTGTGCACAAGTATTTACATTTAAAAGCAATGTTAAAAGACATATGTTGAGACATACTGGAGAAAGACCACACATGTGTGATATTTGTGGAAAAGGTAACTGAATATTGAAGCTGCTTCGTAAATATTGAAACAGTTTTTTGGTTTATAAATAAGATAAACCAACTCAGCTAAATATTTAAAAAAAAATTAAATTCAACACAATAGCGGGTAATGAATATCTGGCTCTGCATTTAAAAGACTTTTGCGCTTTATTTTAGTAGTAATAAACCAAAGAAGCAAATTTGACAATGATGAAAGCCTAATGGGCATAATTTTCAATGCATTTTATTCAGACAGCATTCTTCTAGTTTTTCTAATTATTGTTAAACATCCACTTAATATATTTTTTCACTTTAGTATCAAACTGATTTGTTTTGTGGAATGTTTTAATTTTAGCGTTAAATCTTCAACTATTTTTTGTATTTCAGTATAAAAATAATTTAACTGTATTTCATTATAAAAGTTTTAATTTTTTTAAAATTCAACTTCACAAATTATGTCTTTTGAATTATAGGTTGGCGTAGTACGATGTACTATATATCGCAATCATACCTTTAACCAAGGGTTTTGCATTTATATTATTTGTACTTTTTAATTAAGAAGCCTTAATCCTTTTCTTGCCTAGGTTCTTTTAAATCTAAGAACAGTTTTGGTGGCTAAAAAAAAGTCTCATGACATTACTTATAAGTTAATTAAAATCTAAACTCAGCTAAATTTCAATATCGCTGTTCGAGGGTCTGGTTGGGGAAGGGGGTGGGCGGGGCGAAGTTTGTTAAAATCAAACGAGCGGGCGCCACAGGTTCAGTATCGCTATTCTAAGTACTGGCTTGGGAGGGGGGTGCGGGAGTGGCGACCGCCCCTATTCCATCCACCTTCTCCTCCCTTGTATCCGCCATTGGTATGTAAGGAAATTTGTCAGATTGTCTTGCGCTTGTTTATTGTTCTTCGCGGAACAAAATTTTCTGTATAAAGTATATTACTTTATACAGAAAATTGATAAACAATCTGTTTATGTATTGTTTTTACTTACATGACTCAAATTATTTTATTAAATTTGATTTCGTTTAACACAATATGTGAATTTTTGTTTTTTAAATAGGCTTTACACAAGTGCAGTGCTTAAAACAGCATAAAATTACACTACATGGAGTAGGCGAAGATGCACAATTCGAATGCAAGTTTTGTGATCGTAAATTCGTACAGCTTTCAAAGAAAATTTGGCACGAACGTATTCATGAGAGCAAAGTAAATGGCTCATCCGTGTGTCGTATGTGCTGCCAAACTCTCAGTTGTGAATCGGCATTGCGTACACATATGCTTATACATCACGAAAAAACACATCTGTGCAATTTCTGTGGTAGAGGTTTTCATATGCGATCAGGTTAGTCGTTAAGTTTAGTCAACGGTTTTATGTTCTACATTTTGAACTTTTAATTACATGATTTATATTTTTGATTTATGCTTATGGTAAAATTTTTAATGATATGTGGCAACACTAATTTAGAATATATTTGAAATATTTATTATTCAAGAAATGTTCACAATATAATAACGCGTTGATTAAATATTTTATAGATTGACCATGTTAACGGAATATCTCATTATAGAAATAGAACATTAAATTGAACTTGACTAACATATGAGAAGAATTAGCTTTGTAAATGTTTCTTGTATTTGCAGGTTTGATGATTCACCTCAAAGTTCATACCGGTGAGAAGCCGTACGCTTGTGATCAATGTCCTAAATTATTTTCGCAGTATAGCAGTTTGAAAGTGCATAAACTGGTCCATAGCGGTGAAAAGCCACATGAATGCAAAGTGTGCGGAAAAAAATTCACGCAATCACCACATCTTATCTACCATATGCGTTCGCATACCGGTGAACGACCATATAAATGCACTTTCTGCGAAAAGGGATTTAAGAATAGGGAAATGCTTAAAGTTCATGAGCGAATACACACGGGCGAAACGCCATATTTATGTGACTTATGTCGTCGAGGTTTCTATGACGCAAGTAGCTTAAGAAAACACAAGAAAACACATCTGGAAAAGCCCTTAAATGTATCAGAAGCTTTAGAAGTAAAAAAGGAAATTGAACCAACGGTATTAGAAGGCATGGTATCATTAGTCGATGTTTGAATTAAGTTAGTTTGCTAAGTGGCTTTTTAGATTTTCATTTAAAGTTGGCGTTGTGTAATTGCAGTCGTTAATTTTTGCGAATAATTATTATTTTCCTAATAAATTTTTTGTGTGTAAATAAAGTATATAAACATATAGTGACTGCTCTTTCGGGCTATCAGCAGACTTCAGACTAAAATATCACCGGAAAAAATATTGTGAGGAGCAAAGTACATATTATCAGTTTGACCCAGACTTTGTGAATATATAAATGTGTTTAACTGTAGGTTCGAGGTCACTTAAAACAATGTAAATCACATTGCATGGTGTAAGTGAAAACGCACAATTTGAATGCATGTGATCGTAAATTCGTATAACTTTCAAAGAAAATCTGACGAGCGTATTCTTGAGAGCAACATTAATGATTCATCCGTATGTAGTGTGTGCTGCAAAACTCTGAGCTGTGAATCGTCATATATTTGTAATTATATTTTACGAAACTACAGAAATCTCTGCAGTTTCTCTGGCAGAGGTTTCCATATGCGATCAGGTTAGTGTATATTTTTTTAGGAGTTTAATTTTAGTCAATGTTTTTTATTTTTATTTTTTGAATACAAGACTTATATATTTAACTTGAAATACTTATTCTTATGACAAAGTTTTAATGACAGGTAGCAGTAGTTTATAACCTTTATTCACGGCTTTTTGATTCAAATAATTATACAATAGTCCTAATCTAATGGAAAATATTAGTAATTAATAGAACTAATATAAGACAAAGTGATACAACTTAAAAAGTAAACAAAATTAGTTAAATAATTAGTAGAAGAGAGGATACGGGGATCATCAAACCTGCTCATTGCTCATTGATCCCGTAAATTTGTTTTCTTGCACCCACCGCTATCTTTCCGCTACTACAGTTGCTTTTTTTGCATTTCCAAATACTCCATTATGTAATTATATATCCATCTATTTGAAATAAAATTTTCTACTATCTTTCCTTCCGTTCGTATATACCATAATCACATAATTACTGATAACTGCAAGTGTTAGTTCATCTGAACTGATTTTTTTTCAAATATTTCAAATAACCTAGATCAGAGATACTCAACCTTTTTTTCTTTCTGGTCAAATACACTTGTCTGCGTTGTTACATGGGCCGCAAAATTTTTGGTCAGTAAAAAAATGAACCTGATTTCCTCATAGTTTCTGGGTGATGACCTTTTTAGGTCTCCCATTCCCATATTTTTAAAAAGCACCTTCCTAATAATAGTGTTTCGGGCCGCACATAAAAGTTTGTTGGGCAGCCTGTGGCCCGCGGGCCGTAGTTTGAGTATTGCTGATCTAGATACATCGGGTATATTAAAATCGAGGCATATTTTTCTTTTTAACACCGTCCAATATAGTAAAGAACGTTGACCAAGGTTGGGCAATGTACCATTATTATTATCATCAAGGGCTGTGTGTAGACTACTGTCCCATATCACTGCAGCCAAACGGCTTATTCTACTGTCCCTGATCGTTTAGTCACACCAGTCCAATATGCATGTGTCTTGTACCAGTTTCAATAGTTCCCGGTGAGTGCGTTTTTATACGAATTCAGATTTAAGTTTCATTGCTCCAAATAGGTCTCTCCTGGATGTCAAAGCTTCACACTTACATAGGATATGTTGAGTTCCATCGCATTCCTCCAGACACAACCTGCACTCTACTTCGGCGGTGTGTACGCCAATTTTCTTCAGATGTATCCTTAGAGGTGCGAGTCCTGTTAGCAGGCCAGTTATCAGTTTGATTATATTCCTGCCAAGTTTCAGCAAATCTAAGGTTTTGTTCTTACATGGTTTTCCTATAAAGCACTTACGGTGTTGATTTCCTGCTAGTTTTTGCCCAACAGTCTATGTTTTTTTTTATTGGTCCCGTTTCTTCTAGCTTCTCTGATGTTGGTATTCCCAGACCCATTAGTTGGAACTAGTTGGTATTCCCAGAGCCGCCTACGGACCAATGAATAGTGTGCTGGATTCTTTGCTAATGCATTTGCTGCTTTCTTGCTTACAATGCCCCTATGCCCTGGTGCCCATTTCAGTGTAACTGATTGGTCATAGCCAGTCTGCACAGTTCACTTATGCATTCGTTCTTCAGTACAGACACATTTCTGGCGTTGTTAAGCGTCTGAAGTGCCCGGAAACCTGAACTGCCCCGTAGTGCCACCTGAAATGTATCATTGTCTAACCTTTCCTTTCTTAATAATACAAGGATTATAAACATTGCATAATTGTTGATGAACTTCTATAGGGTTTCAATTTTTTGCATGGAGAAAACGAATTACTAGTGTTACAGATTCAAGTGGCTAGGTTATAGACTTTTACAGTGTCTTTGCTACATGTACATATATCTATTTGCCTAACTCGGGATCCTCAAACGGCAGAAATATTCAAGTGGAAATTTTCCGAATTTTCCGATCTGATGAGTTATATTATACATTGGTTTGAAATGAAGAAAAATAGGAATATTTTTACTCGTCATATGAATCATTTTATTTATTACAATGTCGTTTGGATATTGAATTGCAACTAGCTAAAGATGATTGAATTATATTCGTTTTGATATTTAAATTTTTTGCTTAGATATTTATTAATGAAAAAAATCTTTCTGCTATAAATTGTTAAATGATGAAGACTTTTTATTCAATGCATTAAATTTTAGAAGTTATGTTTTGTATGATTTCCAATTTATTATAATTTATCTAGATAAGTAATAATCTTAAAGATTGTATAAATAAATCATTCTGAATTAATTTTGTTTTTAAATTCAGTTTGTTGTTTAAGTAATTTCGGGTGAAAAATATATAATTGACATCATCAGGAAATTTTATCTTTATTAAATCAAACACCAGTGCTCCTACTCTAAAAAATGGTTTATTAAACGAAACCACCCATGATGTGGAAATGCCAAAAAAGAAATTGTAGTAGCAGAGAGAAGAGGTGGGTGCAAAAAATAAATTTGCGGTATCAATGAGCATAAGGTTTGATGATCCCCGTATCCCCTCTTGTACATCATTGGTGGTTTTGTTTAATCAACCATTGTTTTGGACTAGGAGCATTGTTGTTGGATTTAATTCAACTACTCGCAAAGTGCTTTGAAACTTGAATTGCTTTTATCTTTACCTATGAACAACAAAAACTTAATTACTATCATATCACTTGGTGCCACAGAATAGTGCATACAATTATCTGTTGAGCCAGAGTTTTGTAATGGCTTTATTTTAATAATAAGGTTCTAGAGCTTTGGAGTGTAAAATTGAATAAATAAAATCAGAATACTCCAAAATGAAATCAAGGTTTATTGATGTTACAAATCACGTGACGCGTTTCGAGGTTTACAAATGTCCCAACCTCAGACTACAAGAACTTTTGAGACACTTTTGAGACAAATATTTAGAGACAAATGAATTTTAAATAACATACTAATAAATTTTAACAAGAATGTTGTGTAAAGAAAATTTGAAATTCATTTTTGAAACATCATGTTAAATTGATAAATTAAAGTTATTAACAATTTTATGTAAAACCATAATATATAAATTGGGTTGTTATTTTTAATAATTCTAAAATGATGTCCAATTGAAACAATAAGTTTGAGTTATAAACAAAAGTATCAGGTTTAAAATATGATTACAATTAAATGAAATTTCCAAAACTTGTCGATAAATAGACAAAAGAGCAATAGATAATTGTCTGTCTTGATGCAAAGAAAATCGTTTCGAAGCAATGTATATGT
>WYDF02098521.1:0-10697 GCA_009867245.2 Adranes taylori | reverse complement strand
GTTAGGAATATTACAAAAATGAAATTAGCCAAATCGATCCAGCCGTTCTCAAGTTATGCGCTTACCAACACGAATAGTAATTCGTTTTTATTATATAGATTTTAGTCGCGTTAGCATGTAAATAAACCTATAAATAGCATGTAAATCGCTCATAATTAAATCATTATTTTAATAACACTATTTGGTTCTGTGTTAACTAATTAGTAGTTTAATCAATTAATTTAAAGTAACACTATTTAAATTATTGAACATTTTATATTAGAAAAGTATATTGTTGTAAAGTAATTAAATCGGATCAGGGCTTAATCTTGTGCTGCAAATCCATCGTATAATTCGTACTTAAAGTAATGTGATTAATTTAATACATTAAATCAAACAAATCGAAATTTTTTAATTATTATATATTTCATTAAAAACAACCACTCGGCTAGATAATATAAAATTTGGAAGCAAATAAGTACCCTGTTCTTTTCGTAAAAAATATAGAATAATCCTTTAAAAATATTATAATAGACTTTAATGACAAATGCACACTTGTCACGAAATTTTGTGGCGATTGTGTATGTTTTTATTCATCTCAGAAAATTTTGCTTCAAAGACATTTTTAGAAACAGCCATTCAATGAAATTAAATTAAGTAATTTTGCCTTAAAATTTGATATTATCAAATTGATCATTTTTGACCAATTATTTGCATTAACCAGACGTTATCTATCGATTAATAAATTAATGAAGTACAAATATATATTAATATATATTAATGACGTAATAAAACTAGTGACAATAAGATTGGAGAATTAGATTTCAATGTTTATGTATTCACTATAAATTATCCATTAAACTCATTATAGCGAATTTACATTGGAAAACAATGAAAACGCAATTTATGTTTTGATGCTTCTTTTTCCGAATACAAAGAAAATAGAAGAATTGTTATATAATATTGTTATAGGCTGAATGAGACTGAACAGAACCGAGTGAAGTAAAAATGTGCGACCAGATGTGAATTTTCTACATGCGCTGTTAGTCGTAATGGCAAATGAGCCCCATGAGGTGTCCCGTATCGAAACTTCTATACACGCCATCTACAATAATATATACCCAGTGAATATTTATAGAAATAACTTTTAGTTTAATAAATTTAAAATATTTATATTATTTATGTTTCCGAACAAAAAATATCCGAATTAACGGATTTTATTTAAATTATTAATTGGTCCATAAAAAGACCACTCAAAAATGGTTTAGAACAATTAATTAAAGGTAATAAATCTAAGATTCAATTATATTTCATGCAAAAAAAAATTGTGATGCTTAAACACTTATGTGATGACAATACATAAGTGGTGGACGATTATACCATTTGAATTGTAAGGGTTATAACAGATTCCCACTTGCGACACTACTAATAAAGAGCCTTAGCGATTGTCAGCGATGGCGTAAACAATTATCTTAATTAATTATGGAAGCTACAGTCCTCGTAAATATTAGTACTCGGCCGCCAGGTCAGTTTAACGTGAAACCGCACGATGGAACTGATCTTCTTGTTCCTCTGGTCCTTAGTGGCTTACTGAGGGCACAGGCAGCTTCTAGTCTTGTGCGTAAACCAGTGGTTCTCGTTCTTCTGGGCAGCTGTAATAAACTTAATGCTAATGAGTGAAACAGCATTAATGATTTAACAAAACTGTCTATTGTTCTTCGTAGAAAATATAAAAAGGTAAAGAAAATGTTAATGCACAACTAAATGTCGGCAGTCAGTATATGAATATCAAATTAAATCAATGGCGGTGTAATAATGGCGGTTAAATAAGCGAAAGAATAAATCCAAGCGGTTTAAATAAAACAGTGTAGATGCAATAATAATAATCAAAAGCGATGCATATAGATTAATTTCAGTATGTGATAAAATAATAAAACCATATTAATGCGGAAAGCGTGCAAAGGAACACTTTATGACACAACGGAAGGGCGGGCGTAAATCGCTAAGCACGATATGAATAACGGGACAGGGTTAGAAAATCTTAAGAAATCACTATCAGTTAAAAATAACATCCTGGTAGACGTAGGTGCCACTGTAACATGAGAATCCAAAACTAACCCCGTGTACGTAAGTTAGCATTAGATGAACTCTAGTTAATGTAATGGGAAGGAAATCACTATCAGTTACAATAACACTATCGTTAACGCAGGTGCTACTGTCACCTGAGCACCAAATACGAACCCCAAGTTAGTATTAAATAAGCTGATGAACAGGAAATGGATTGGCGGGATGATAGAAGGAGGAACATAGCTATTGAAAATACATGCAGCAGCTAAAGGTAAATATATCTTTCCTACCAAACACATTAACCGGCGACTATTGCTTGTACCGATGCCTATGGCTGTATCTTCGGCACTGAAGCTTATTACTGGTGAACACTTATGTTGCCTGCTGCTTCGAGCTCTAGTAATGAGGAACGATCAGGAACTCATTTATTATATCATAAATCGCGCTATTTTTGGCACGAGCCGCGCTCAATCTTTCTCTCTGCTGTACGGGTCATATGAAATCGATTACATATTGTTTTACGACGCTGCACAGTTCCTCCTTTGATTCAGTGTACCCACAGTAGTATCACACATCTATGTGTAAACCAGCGACCTACAGTTCAACACCAGCAGTGTTCCATGTATGTATGTTCCTATGCGTGCATACGATATTCCCAATTTATATATTATTATAAACAATAAAACGTCATCCTAAAACGCACTTGGAGCGCGCGTTGCATTGAAACGCGCTCCGTGTACGCTCGTACGTTCACATAACACACATACCGATATGCATTCCGTAATGCTGTAACCAGTACGTATTGCGTGTAGTTAGTACACACAGATAGGCGACCAAATAATCCCTACCTTGCCCAACATATGCTAAGTAACGCACGTATATTTATAATAACAATCTTGTTTGTTTACTTTATAATTAACAATACATATTTAATTTCTGTAGACGGGGATGATGATAATAATAATTGTAATTTATTTATCATGCATGTTATATAGGCAATGGCGGAATCTAATAATTTCGCCCGCCTACACCCCCTCCCCGCAAAAAATGTTTCACCAAATAATTTTTATACAAGCTGTAATAACAAAAACTCTAATGGATACTAATAATAACAATAATATGTTAATAATAATAACAATAATGAGATTAATATTAACAAATTAAAACTTAACAAATGTTTACTTAGAAAAATATTGTCACCAGTTTAATTTATCCACTACCTATTTTACGTTATAATTTTTATCGAATCTGGAAAGTTATAACCCCCCTGCGTACTGATGTGCTTCTAAGATGTAACACATCACAATTTAAAATAATACAAAAAATTTGTCACTGGTTGGATTACGAGAACTTTATTGATTTAATTCTCCTAGATCAACATAAATTTGACTAGCTTTGCGATAGTATAAAATAGTTGCTGAAACTTGGAAAATAAATGTGAAATAATAATTCGTGCAATCGAAAATTAATAATTCGCCTCATCAAAATAATCAAAAATTTAATAGTACTTATGTTCAATCAATGCGTGCAGATCAAGTATTAAAAATGGCGTTCATAAATCATCAACTAGTTTCCAAATTAATTATAAAATAACTGTGCTTACATTATCTGCAGTTGTACCATCACAAACTTGATTTATAATTCTTTTTAGATTCACGCATAGTAACCTTATAACTAAAATTATTTTAATTTACCTGAATCAATAAATTCGTTGCCAAACAATTTAATTGATTTTATTCATCAAATTCATATTTAAACGAATTATCTAATTCTTACCAAAATATCGTACATGATAATGATTTATTATTACTTATTAACTTTTCAAATTATTCACGATTTAAATTGGAATTACCGATGATTTTATTTTATTTCATTCATACTTTATTTTCAAAACCTAAAATCTGGTCTCTGTGTGCTTTGTGGAGCTTTTCAGCCATTTTTGGTTAGCTAACTAGGCTATCAAAATTACATCGATTATTCTCCCTACTTTTTTATTTCTTATGGTGAACTACATTCATCTCATGTCCTTTACCTCTATTTTGCTATTTATTTTGGCCATGATTAACGTAAATCGAATAATATATGTTTATCTCACACATGCTAGTGCAATACACACCGTGCGGTTCATCTGTTATTGATTGATTAATAACTGAAACAATTCAATCACGCATAGGGTAAATTATTGTCCAATAAATTAATACCCTCCGTTGAATGAATATTGCTCAAATAAACTGAAATAGTAAGAACAGTGGAGCATTTTCGAACTACGTTAAAGTCTAAATATTTTCATTAAATCCTTACAGATGACATTCAATCGTTGTTTACTTTTCTTATTGGTCCATTCAACAGGACGACATTGTCAAATCAACAGCTGGTTGCATTCCGTAGTCATGTCTAAAGATGAGTACTATCTTACAGTAACTTTGAACATATTTTTAGAGGACTTTGATTAACTTTATTTTACTTTTTTTTATATTTTGATGTTAGTATAGTCTTTATGTAGTAGAAAATACTCAAATAAGTTAAAAAACATTGTGAATTACTGTTTTTTCTGTGTTCATTTATTGAATGGAAGAATTGATAATTCCAGTGAATGAACAAGTGTTCATTTACTTGTTATCATCAGTATTTCTTAATTTACAATGTTTGACTTTTTCTTTGTGGAAACTTTAAACTTTCTAAGATGTAACACAACTAAAGTACATACGTTACCAGTACGTGAACGGGGTGAAACAATAGCAAGGTTTAGTTCATTTACTGACTTTGCTGCTGTTAGTTCATTTACTGACTAACAGCAGCAATTTCCCCCTAGTTCTCCCAGCGAATGAACCACTTTCTTGGATTATTTTTTCACCACATTTTGTTAAATTGGTTCTACCTACATAAAATTTAATTAAAAATAAATTAATCAAAATTAGGTATGTATTTTTACAGATTTCATGCAAAAACCGGCAACACCCAGAGGAATCGAGTTGTAAGATTTACAAACGATTTAAATACTCTCCGAAAGTGCTTGTTGAGACAGTCCAAGCAATTAAGGGGGGCACATTACACTGAATGGAACTTCCCGTAAATATGATAATCCAAAGGCATTGTCAAACAAAGTGAACGACAATGCCCAATCTAAAGAAATATGGGACCAGCCACAATCCTAACAAAACAGGACGAGGAAGATATAACTAACTGGATAGTTTGAAATGTCAAGTTAGGATTCCCATTGGTTAAGAAGATGTCAAAGATTCCATTCAAAGTGTGCTACAAGAAGGTCCTAGATTCAACTCTTCTAGAGATAATAAACCTGGAAATAAATGTATGTCTTTATTTTTAAAAAGAGATCCAGGAGTTAAAGAGAAAAACATAGAACCTGTATCAAAAGGTCGAGCTAATGTTATAAAAGAAAGTATTGATTATTGGTTTAGTGAATTGAATAAGTTTATAGAAGCTAACAGCTGTTGTGATATCTTCAACGAGCCTAGAAGAAGAATAAACTGTGATGAAACAGGGTGCCTGACTTGAAATATTTTAAAGACTTTTACTAAATGACAGGAAAAAAGAAGGAGTCAATTACAGTTTTATCTACTTAAAGCTCAGATTGCTCTACGCTACTACTGATGGTAACCCGTATAAAAGGATTCCTACTGTAATCATAACATTTATACCAGAAGGATGGATTTTTGGAAGATTCGACTTTGGTTCAATGGTGTCTTCTTTCTACGAATATCTAAGAAAATCTCTTAAGCTATGGTTAGAAAAATACATAGTTCGTTTTCCAGTGATATTATTTTTAGATGGCCACAATGTAACCTTGGAAGAAAGGAAAAGAGTTAAGTTTAACCATACAATTAACAACAAAGAAGAATTCGGTTCAGAATAATACTGCGAAACGGACTGATAAAACAATTCCGAACGATAGTTCGACGGAAAATTGCGTTTAGTTTCTTTTAAAGCGTTTAGTTAGTTTATTCTTATCCACTGTGTATGTTCATTTACTGAGGGTCCACTGTTCATTCACAAGGTTTAGTTCTTCAATCATTGGGTAATTTCTTGAATTTAGATCTTTTTAACAAATTCATTTGAAAAGAATCTTCCAAATGAGGCAACAATCTTGTGCTCTAATAAAATATCTATTGGCACAATAGGTTATTAATAACAAATGTGATATTGGGGATGAGGATAAAATTCTGTGAACGCAAATGTGACAGCCTGAATGCTAAGTGTTCATTCAATGGACAGCTCACCCTACACTCATAATAGTTGCATTTGATCCCTCCTACCATGCTTGCTGCATAGGCCTATGTTCCTATGTAATAATCCCGATATGTAAATGAGGGATAGAGCGTAGGTGGAGAATTATAGAGGGATTCCTATCATGAATGGAGCTTATATGTTGTTTGGAAAAATTATGAATAAGAGGATTGTGAGATATATGAGTGAGAACAGGGTGTTGCCGAATACGCAAAGTAGATTTATATCATGTAGAGACATAGCGGATAATTTGATAATGTTAAATTACCTCGTGAATCAAGATTGGTGTATAGACAAGAAAATGCACCAGTTGTTTGTGGATCTACAGCCAGCATTTGACAACATTGTAAGAGAGAAATTGTGGAAGAGAATGAAAGAAATGGGAATGCCAAAAAGAATAATTGGTATTGTAAGGGGAATGTAAGAACAAGAGTAAGAAGAGATCAAAGTAAGAGGAAGAGTAGGAAATTGTATGTCTGAATGGTTTGAAGTACGGAAGGGAGTAAGACAGGGATGTCCAATGAGTGGGAGCCTGTCCAATAATTACATATTTGATTTGGAAAATGTATTGAGAAACGGGCAAAGTGGAGGTGTAATGCTTGGAAAAGAGAATGTGTGGTCACTTGGATATTCAGATGATATTGTATGTATGGCGAAAATGAGAGAAGAATGAAAGAAATGATTGTAATGCTGAATAAGTGAATGAAAAAAGTGGGTTACATGTAGAACGAAAGTGATGCTGTACAAGAAAGGAAGTGGGAGAAGCAGTAAAACTAATAAGTTTGATGTAGAAGGAAAGGTAATAAAGAATGTGAAAATGTATAAATATTTATGTTTTATTTAAATTATAATGGAAGCTGCAACGAACACAAAAGAGTGCCTGTAAAGAAATTTGGGGATTCTGTAAGAATGAGGATTTTAATAATGGAAGTTTGTGTGGAAAGTATTATTTTATATGGAGTGGAAGTACGGGCATTGAAAGAAAGATGGAAGGGGTGATGAATGGTGTATTTAGGAGAATAATTGAAGTAGAAAAATCAACAGCAGATGAGATTGTTTTGCAAGAATTTGGGAAGTATATATGTTGGAATAAAGGTAAAAAGAAGCTAGTAAAGTACGAGAAAAAGGTTATGGTGGATGAGAATAAAAAATTGGTGAAACAGGTGTATCTGAAAGAAATTTTATGAAAAAATAGGATGCTTGATGGAAAGATGTTATGAGAAAATGAGTGATGGAGAAGAAGCTGTAAATGAGATTGTGATGAGGATGAATGATCTTGAGATACAACAACGATGGAAAAAATTAAGGAATAGAAGAGATATTACAATATAATGAATGGGGAGGGATTGCCAGAATAGATGACAGCAAATGTAGAAATCGAAAAAAAGAATGATCACGCGATTGAGTTGTGGTAGTGAAGAAAGGGAAACAGGTACTGGATGAATGAGAGCGAAAGAAAATGTAGAATATGTGGAAGAAATGAGGAAAGATGGACACTTTGGTACGGGAAGAATTTAGAGTGAGAATGAAAGGCGACTGGCATAGAATATTAGAGCATGTTTCGATGGAGGGATTAAAGGTATATGGATAGTAGAAAAGATTATTGAGGAGAAAAAGAAGAGGGAAGGGAGATAAGGGCAAAAAGAAAGGTAAATCCGTATTCCTTCTTAATCCTATATGGTTTTTTTTTGTTTTTGTTGATGTTTTTTTTATGTTCTATTTTATGTTTGTTTTTTAAGGAAGGAGGTTTGATCAAATTGTATACAATAATAATTTTATCGTATTGTGATTTTATAAAAACAATTCGTGCAGTTTTAATTTTAGCAGTAATATTACTTCGAACTGTGAGATTTTAAAACTTAATAAAATTAAGCTAATTATGGATAGAAATTTAAACCCAAAATGAAATTCTTAGCTTAAAGTCTCCACTCTGTGTATGTTTACACTCGCATATGTGGATGTCATTGGTGTTTATCCTGTTTTCTGGTACAGTAAACAAGTCACGCACCAATACTGTCTGGATCTCTCGAGAACATGGCATAGCACTAACACACCCCTTTCACTAGAAGTAGTATAAAGTACAAATGGACATACATAAAAATGTTTGTACAATGGGCAACTAAAAGCATCTTTCAATAAACTATGCAGGTCATATTTTCATTTTTTATCTTTCACGAAGTCGAAGTTATGCAGCTAAGCGGTTAGTGATATTTATTTAATTAAATGAAATTTAATCAAAAAACAGTCATAAATATTTGGATTCAAGATACGTGCAATTTAAGTAATTTAAGGTTAAGCTCAAAACAAATTTTATTTCTCAAAAAAATATACAACATTGTCTAATTTCCCGTTCGATTATTATACCAAAGCAAAGAATATAAAGAAGCGAAACTTGCTATATAAACTTTATTTGCAAGATAATTGGAATTTAATTTGGTTGTAACTTTTAAATGTCTGGATTCTTTGCTGGCAGAGACAGAGTTGCCAATGTATTTAAATATAAAACTATTATCTGAAATTTGTTGTATTAATAATTCTTAAATATACATTAAAAACAATGTTTACTTTTGTTTAAGATTATACAATAAAACATGAAATGTATAAAATAAATAAAATGATGATGTAGCTGTTATATTACAATGTAAAACCTATAATAGATTTTGCTTGTATATAACAAACAGTGCAAGAGCTTAGTTAATATGCCATATATGTACATAAGTATTTTTGCTTTACTCATTTTTGTTAAAAAACTATAATAGTATAAATGTTAAAGGACAAGTTATAGATTCACACTAATAAAAACGGGACAAGAGTATATTCTTTGACAAAAGTCTTTCAGTTGAGGTTGATTTTAAGGTTTACAATATCAAAAGTTGATAAAATAATATGAAAATTTGTTAGAAAATTATTTAATAACTACACAAGATTATATATTAAAAACAGTTTTTAATGAATTTTAACTTTACATTAAAATTATAATTTTTAAAAGTTTAAAAAATTTATAAATTTAGCAAAGAATGATCAAATAATTCAACAAATTTAAATACCCAAATCATTTTAATATGTATATTACTACAAAAAAGTTTTTGATTTTTATAATAAAATTTTATTGAAATAAAACAACTAATATAAATATACCACATACTAATATAAATAATACTATGTGGAAGACTATGTGTTAATTGGAAAATTTTTGCAAAAATTTTTAAATTCATTAAAATCGTTACTTTTCGGTTTGTTGGTTTGGAGTGCTTGTCATTGGTGCATTTTAAAGAATAGTATTTTCGTAAACGTATATATAACTATTCTAAATTAAAATATACACATGAATGCTTAAATGCTTCATCTTCTTTATATTTCAAATAAAGATTATATCCTACTCTCTTATTACAAATATATTGTTCAAAATTATCATAGAATATAGTTCCTAGCTGATAAATGTATATGCAAAAGGATTCCGGGAAAAAAAAGTCTTAAATTATATTGAATTTCATTCTTGTTGAAATTCAATATAATTGTTTTTGAACTTAGATCGCCTCTGCCTGAAGCCTCTATCCATTTTCTACCACTGTATAAAAGTACTCGCTAAAACTAATACAAAATAAATACATATTTATGTACATACTTTTTCACGATATTTAATACTTTCACTGATGTATCTAATGGAAATCTAAAGAAATTTACAAATTTTTCTTCTTTCATATAAAAGCGATTCTTGTAGTTTTTATATGCGCAATACACTTCAGCTTTCCTTCCAACAACTTTTTTAGAATCATTCATAGTTTATTTAAAACTCACAAAACTTTAGTTTATGTAAAATTTATAGCTAACAACGAAGAATTAAATTTAAAATCCTATAGCATGTGCGTACTTTCGAAAACTACAAATAATTTTCTGCAAACATAAATAAAATTTCAATCTAATAAAGAAAATAGACATAATATTATTCAGAATAATAATATACAAAATAAGAATTTGTTTATTTACCAGCATTATATTATTGTTTAAAATACATATTACACACTAAACAATAAAAGGAAGCACAAGAAGTGTATAATAGCAAGCTGGCAACATCGCATGTGTTTTTGATTTAATAAACAGATGATAATTGTGTAAGATTTCATTTGCACGCCTAGCAGATATTGTAGGATTGGTCGTTTTGTACATGTGCTTTTGCAAAACAAAATATCTATAGGTTAAAGATCAGCTGAACTATAGGCATGTTTCTTGGATTTTTAATTTGGATGTAACTCTTTGTCTCTTTCTAATTTTGTTTCGTTTTTGGAGTTTCGCTTATGTTATTATCTGACATAAGCGAAACATCGAAGAGGAAGAAAAATCGAAGAGGAGAAAACCATATTGGTGGGATGCTGAGATCGAAAGAGAGATAGAGGAAAAGAGAAAAC
>WYDF02098510.1:0-10697 GCA_009867245.2 Adranes taylori | reverse complement strand
AAATTATGTTGGCTCGGCCACGTCCAGAGAATGGGAGATCAGAGGGTGTCAAAAAATGTTTAAACTCATGACCTACCCAGTCTTCCGTTCCGGTAATTCATGCCTCTAATACAATAAAAGGACCGACATGCGCAACATTAAATATAGCACCCATTCATTCAAACCTATTACGCGCGAAATAGAGGTGCTTAGCGTACCCTTGGACGCGGATCGTGAAAACAGCTACCAAGTTCTCATGTATATATGCTAGCAACAAAAAGTAGTATCGGATGACGGCTACAGACATACATCCATACGTAATAGCTTTATAGCATACAAACTGGAACAAGGAAGTGTGCACTCACTCACACATCCGAATTAATGTTGTTGCTTTAAGATGAGGGGAAGACAAGTTTTCATACATATATGTATATATCAATACCCCATCTAGTAAATGTCGCGCTTGACCGAATTGGTTCTTTGCTATTGGTTCTTTTAAACTTGAGAGGGTAAAGTTTTGACAATTCGTCGTTTACTTTTTTTCTAATTGGAGAACAATTTAGGATATCATAGAATTTCGACAGGGATACGATTTTGCTCTTCAAAATTGATAGGTTATAAAAGAACGCTTTTGATTGTTAGGAACTTTACACTTCTTAAAGATTTTAACATAAATTTCATCGGAAGCAATTTCAATTTCATCTCAATTCTTTTACACATACAATACGTTAGTGTCCACCCTTCCATTCGTAGTAATCTCAACCTGAGTGTTTCATTTACATCATGTGATGTCAACACTCTTTTCATTTTGACAAATGCTGTACGTGATCTGATCTATTCTAATTCTGATATCTCGACTGTTCTCACACAACTCGTTTAAATAATATACCAGATAATTAAAATGTTGTACCTGCACTACTACTTCATTGCCAACTATTAAAATTTAATTGCTACCATTCAATTTTTTGTATGTTTAATTCCTTTATTTACAACCATAAAAGTCCTTCAGGGCTACATCGGGTTACAAGAGTCGTTAAAATAAGATACATTACAATAACATTTTTATGAGTTTAAAGGCACCTCACATGTGTAAAAACCACAAAATGAATAGAGAGAAAAAAAGAGCCATTGATTTAAATACTAAGTTTCTAGAGCAATACAAGTAAAGCAACTGTATATGTAGAAAAATTTAATAATAAACACTAAAAATAAGAATATTTTTGTACTACGCGTTCCTTTTCTGTACTCCCACTAGTTAAATATATAAATAAGTAGCGATCAAACTGCGCAGTAAACATCAGTAAACAAAATTTGAGAAAAAAATATTAAAATCCATCATACGGCTTAAGAATAAAGAATACATACATGATTTTACATGGAAGCGCTCTAAACAGAGCAGAGTCCCATTAACGAAGCACATTAAAACTTGATTGAAAAAACATTTCACTGTAGTAGACCCTGGAGGACAGTATACTGATAGCGATGTTTAACTCCTAAAAAAGTTATGAAGATGAATGCGTGCTGTTGTGATAATTTCAGCGTTTTCCACATTGCATCTTATTTTAGCATGTTTTTTCTGAGTGTCAGATATATGATCTCGACTTTTAGATACTACTTTTCTTTTTCCTGGCTCTCAAGTTTCTCATTTATTTTCAGCGTGATAACTTTTTGTTTTTCATATTTGTGATTTAGAAAATTCGTGCTTTATTATTTTCTCTTTCCTGTTTTGCTAATTTAATAGATAACTGTGTGGAGGCATTTTTTATTTCTGTATTGCTTTTTCGTAGTGCATCAATTTCATCATATAGATCCGCACTTGGTATATCATCTTGAGGTACTTGGGAAGAAGAGAGAAGAAGAGCTATTATTATTTGATTACGTTTATATTATCTTGGAGTTGATACATTTGATGATGTACTAGAATTAGAAAGATTTTTTTGCATAATCATCAGTTGTTATGTTATGTTATTCGGGACAACATATGTTACATATCCATGGATTTGGATGTTTAGCAAGTCAAGTATTTTATATTTTGTTTTTGATATCGACAGCAAATCTCTGTGTTTTCAAATTAAGCACTGCTCACAGAACATAGTATCACATTCACTTTTCACTGTTTTATCACACAAATCGCATATCAACCTCATTACCCGCCATCGTGATCTTCTTGATCTAATTTTTGCAGAGTTATAATAATTTTGTATTCTTAATGTTCGGTTTCTCTCCATATCATTGCCATGTGATACAAGTGCGTCGAATGATATCTGCGGATCATTTAATTTTTGCCTTGAAGAATTTGAGAACATGACTCTTCTGTAATCACTTCCTAGGCATTGTTTTGAATATGGATTTTAACCAATCCTCAGACATGAAATCATATTAAATATACCAAACTATTGCGTTTTCATTCTGTAAAAACTTTACCAACTCATCATTTAAGCTCACATTTTGTTATATCTGGACCTTGCATGTCTGGAATTGCCGATTTATCTTCTATGAATAAGCATGCATTTGTTTAATTAGGTTTCAATTCCATCCTTGTCACGCAGATAACTAATGTGACCACTTCTATACGTAAAAAGGCTATACAGCCTAGTTAACCTTTTTATGGCTGGACACCCTGTCGAAATTCTTCTGACTGGGCTCAAAATGAAATTTACCTTGAAAGTTATGGGACATCAAATCCAATAACCATAGACCTCTGCTAACAAACAGTTTTTTGTTTATACAATTTTATACAACCTTCAGGCAATTTTAAGAAACATATATATATATATATATATATATATATATTACCATTTTTATACATGGTGAATATACATATTTGGAAAAGCATGCTACAGTAAATAAAATTCAGACAGAAAAACAAATACAAAAAGTTTCATATGTGTAGAGTTTGTAACACAATTTGTAACTATTTGTTTCAACATTCCCTCCTAGATCCATTAAATAAAAACATTGTCCATAATGACGTTCGACAAAGGAATGTCTAATTTCCTGAAACGAATTTCGACACACGCAGGAAAATTAATGATCACACATGAGCGAGTTTTCTATTCGGAGTTTAAAATGTGCATTTTACCGCAAACATCGAAACCAGGTTTGTATTTCCTGATTTTTTCATAACACTTTTTATTTTTGTTTATTCATTATTTTGCTTTTGTTGCTATTTCTAATAAAATTTTTTTTTTTCGTATGGTGTTATCACCAGTTGTAGGGTTTGTGCTTAAAATCTTTTCCCAGTCTTAGACGCGGCCTCAGCTAGGAACGAACTAACTGAACTGATTGTGTTCGTTTGACAGATTTAAACTACTCCTTCATCACCATGAACTGATTGTGAACTAATCTGATTGCGAACTGAACGAACTGATGTAATATCAGTACAAAACAACACTACTAATATGTCATTGTACGGATTACGAGTTCCAGACATTATACCAAACAGTTTTGATGAAACACAAACGAGTACATCATGGCAATATATTATATCATTGTTCGGGTTGCGAGTACAAGACTCGATACAAAACTAGTTTGATAAAACACAAACGGCTACATCGTCGCGATATATTACATCATTGTTAGAATTACGAGTTTAAGGCTCCATACAAAACAGCTCTGACGTAACACACACAGAATCTAACCACAATGCAGGTAAGCATCAAGTAATAAAGGCAAATACATCTAAGTGCCGTTTCGCATGCGACTGATGGAGCGCTGACCGTCAGGACTGACGTCCGCTGCCCGTCATTTCTGATAACATTTTGTATTGAATGTAAGAGTCGTTTCACATGCGTTTCATGCAGCGCTGAGGGTAAATCCTGATGACATTTTGTTTTAAATGTAATAGGCCATTACACATGTAAGCGTACGGTTGGTCAACTGATGAAATTTTTTCGAGCGTCTATCGAGCATGAACTGACGGCGTACCATCAGCTCAGCTTCGGACCAACAGATGAATAGAGGCTTCACATAGAACTGATCATCCGTGTTATTTTAAAAATCAATGTTGTCATTTAATAGCCACAACGATCGCTTGACTTCAAAAAAGGAGAACACTCTTCTCTCAAGATGGAGTAAAGGGTAACAAATGCACCTTTCACGACTCTACACAATGGATGTACCCACATTAATATGGGTTTGCTATTTGTTGTTATTCTCCGTTGTAAAAATCGTCGAATACACAATCCGACAACAATGCGCTCGTCGGATTCATGTTGACCTCGTAGCAAAATCTTTTACATACTAATTAGGAACCATGTGAAAATATAGGTCTGATCGTCAGCATCTAAACAGTCGCGTGTGAAGCGGCTCTAATGGGCCATTGTACATGTAAGCGTACAGTCGCGAACTTACGAAAGCAGTTCGAGCGTCGGTCGAGCCCGAACTGACGGCGTACTATCAGCGTCAGGCCAACAGATGATTAGAGGTTGTCACATAAGATTGATCGTAAGCGTTCTGTTAAAAATCATTGTTGCGATTTAATAGCCACAACGATCGCTATGGCTTTGATAAAGGAGAAAACTTTTCCTATCGATACAGAACTTTTAACTAATATGGTTCCAAATTTGTAGTTGGCAATATTCTTAATATTGGTAATACTCTTAATAACTTCCTAGGTTTTTGTATAATATTTTTTGTAACAATAAAAATATAAAAAGGTTGCAAAAATAATTCTTATTATAAATAGCTTACCGTAAAGCTACACTTAAGCTTTCTACAGATGATATGGAAACGCGAATATGGTCATTGCATTTTAAATCATTTTCCATTTTTGAATTAAGTTAATCAATAGTTTGATTGACATTCGTAAGTAATTAAAAAAATTCAATTCATCTTCTCTGAAGTTGGAATCTACACATCTACATTTCGCATCTACACATATTTAATGGATGTACACACATCGATCTGGGTTTGCTATTTCTTGTCTTACTCCATTGTAAAAATCGTCGAATACACAACGCGACAACAACGCGTCCCACGGATTCTTGTTGACCTCGTAGCAAGATCTTTTACATACTGGATAGAAACTCAGGTGAAAATATAGGTCTGATCATCAGTCCAGACCGGTTCTGACCATCAAGTCTGATCAGCAGCATCTAATCAGTTCTAATGGTCTGAACCAGTCTGGGATCAGACGAATATTTTCACATGAGTTTCTAGTCAGTATGTAGAAGATGTTGCTGCGAAGTCAAACAGAGAAACACAAGAAATAGCACACCCAGATTGATGTGGGTACATCCATTAAATATATTTAGAGACGCAAAAGTTGCTTGTATTGGTATTTGAACTTGAGAGAAGCTGAATGGAAATTTTTTACTTACATCCGAATGTCAATAAAAACTTTTGATGAACTTCATACAAAGATGGAAATTGATTTTGTTTCGACCTCTGGATTTTTGTAGCTTTCAACAGATTGGTCCCAAATACATAAACATTTTCTGCTTCTTCGTACCATAGCGATCGTTGTGGCTATTAAATGACAACAATGATTTTAAAATAACGCGGTGAATCAGTCCTATGTGGAAACCTCTATTTAACTGTTGGCCCAAAGCAGAGCTGATGGTACTCCGTCAGTTCGGACTCGACCGACGATCGAACTGATTTCATCAGTTGACCGACCGTAGGCTTAAATGTGCAATGGCGCATTACATTTAATACAAAATGTCATCAGGACTGAGGAAACGGCTCTAACAATAATTTTATTGCTGCTTGCTTGCTAAATATTCAATTATATTATTTACTGTTCCTTTCGTTATTTACCTATTAAACAATTCGTCTTTGTAACTGTCACCGTTCAAAGAATAAGAATGGAACCCGTAAGGTTAATTTCAGGTTACATATTGCAAATACTGTGTATATTTAATGATCATATTACCTTATAGCTACTATTTTGGCAAATCAAAGTTCAATCACTTGTGACTACTTGTGCAGGTCATCTAAGGTCATGGTGTCAGTTTTGTGGGATTCGCGTGGAATAATTTTCATACATTATATTCAGAAAGGAAAAATTATTAAAGGCGACTATTATTCGAACTTATGGTAGCGTCTGAGTGATGAAATGAAGAAAAAAAAATCGGCCGCATTTGGCAAAAAGGAATGTTTTGTTTCATCTAGACAACGCACCAGTTCACACAATCGTTATCGCGATGGCCAAAATCAATGAATTTGGGTTCGACTTCCTTTCTCGCGCTCTCTATTGGCTAGATTTAGCCCCCATCGGAGTATTTTCTGTTTCCATACTTGAAAAAAAAAATGGCTCGATAGTAAAAGATTTGCCTACAATGAAGAGGTGGCGTCTCCGGCTATTTTGAGGAGCACGGCGATTCTCAATATAAACGGGGTGCTATTGCACATCACAGGGAAAAGTATATTGAGCGAAAAGGAGAGTATTTAGAGAAATTAAGATTTTGTGGCGCCCTTAAGGATTAACGACGGGGCTAGTTGTTCACAGGATCAAGTTCTTTAAACATTATTTAATCTGAACAAAGGTTAAATTAAATAGAACATTTATATTAATTTATTAACAAAATATAAGGTTGTTTAGTAGATAGTTCTATCTACAAAATAATGTAAATAGTTAGTATTAAAAAAATAATTAGAGATATAATGATTACTTAAAACATTGAAGTCAAATTAAGGGAGCCATATTTGCATCAAATAATAATTAAGTAATTAAATATAAAATCTTATGTTTGAGTGTTACTTTGTATCGCCATGATTACTGCCATGATCTAAGTTATATTTTAAAGTGGAAATTTTTAATAAAACTACTTGAATAGCATACCACCTAACTCTATGACAAACTAATTTTTAACGCCCAGAGCGAACGTCCGAAATGAATGATTTAAAAGAATCTTCGCTAACTGGAGCCTCCAAATTCAACTGCGTACAATAGTACGATGACAGACCGGATGCAGGTGAAATCTTTGTTGAACACGTGTATTTGGAATTCTCAGCAAAATAATATAATTTGAATGCATTTTAAGTTTATAGAATTATAATTTATGAAACTAGGGGTAACATGATTCTAGTAAATCACACTCAATTCAAGCAATTAGTTTTCCCCACCTGGCAATATGTTTTCTCAATTTGTTTGTGTGTTTTATTTGTTGGGTTCGGTATTTCTAAGACTACCCATTATTCGTTTGCCACATGCATAAAACATGAATCATCTTATCAAGGATCGAACTAATCAACTTCATCAATATAAAAATTCTGTTCCACATATCAAAGTTTGAAGAAAATTTTTATTTAAAAAAATTAAAACTACACAGAAAGACAACCCTGCAGAGAATTATGTAAACACATATTCTCCTGACAGTGGTAGTTGTCAGATGCAGACCTGAGTTGTACTGCTGGTTGTTAGAGCAGAATTACACTTTACAGAACGCAGATTATTTGCTTGCTAACTAACAAAACTAACTTATTTCAATGGCTCTACTAGAATATTCTATATTACATTCTTTTAATTTACTATTTAATATTAATGAAATAAGTCTAGAAAGTAATTTTTAATATATTTTCACGTACGATAAATTATATGCTATAAATTATGTTTCGGAATTAAAATTCCATTTTCTCGCATCGACTATTTTGTTGTATCTCTTCTTGAACTTTTTTCTGTATTCGTATGTTTTTGTTTATTTACTCTCATATTTCGTTCTTATAGCATTGTCAACTCCTTTTCAAATTGGTAATTTATTTTATCATATCAGGAGTTTAGAGCACGTTAGCACTTAGTATTCTCAAATATGGGTCTCTGTATTTATTCTTCAATGTTTGCATCATATAACAAACACGTGTTCACACTTCACAGTATACTTTCGAATTTCACTGCCATCTTGTAATTTGATTACAAGAATTTTTATCGTATTTGTTGCCACCTCGCAATGATTGAGGCAAACACACGACTCGAAAAGGACATAAACGCCGCTGTTACCGTGTGCCTTACACGTCAAGAAAATCTGGCATTAAGCAGAGAAATTCCTGTGTGTACTTATGTTGCAAAAAGAAATTGGCAATGAAAAAATGAAATAGACTTTAGTCCATAATTATGAATATGGATATTAACATAAAAAAGCCATTAATGTGATACAACGGTATTAAATTATTAACATATAATTTCTGTGCTTCCCTATAGTAATTTTATCACAAAAATGACCTTTGTAATTTAGCAATCGCGTAATTTTTACTGAAAATGTTAGGGTAAATAACGAAACAGTAAACAAATTGGCATTTTTAAATATATAAATTAATACCAACTAGAAGTCAATTGCAAGAAAAGGTTATTGCATACTGACCATGTCCTTGGAATGATAAATGAGAAACGATTCGTAACGTCATCACAATGCTCGTTCGTCAGAAGCGAAGATAATCATGACTGACTGTGTATTCGATCAATCACAAACGAAGATAAACTGGTGTACGATTTTATTATTTCTATTAAATGTTTTATTGTAGATATAAATTTGTGTACGTTATTTGTTCGTGCAATACCTGATTGTTTTGATAAACAAGGTTTTCAGAGGTGGCTTCAATAGCTATTTATGACTAACATTGTTTGAAGCTACCAATTAAAGTAAAGTCCTGGGAAATTTTATACTAAAAACCTTTATTGGCATATTAAATATATCATAAACAGAAAGTAAGATAAGTTTCCAGCATGGCAACTTCCTTTTTAAAAAATTTATTGTTAACTTTCAAAATTTATTTACAATTTTTAATTTGATGGTAATGATTTAACTTTATTTTTATGTTTTTATTTGAATCGTAGATGAAAATAAAGAATAGATTTGATTTTGTAATTTTATTTCTAATTATAAACTACAATGATTTTGGAGAAGGAATAAATTAGATTCTAAACTCCTTTGTATAATATACTTATTTTAACTTATTAAATACTTACTAAATCCAAAGAAATGTTAACGCTTAAAGATCTAATTGAATTTAAAACAATACAATACTATTTGGAAATATAAATAATGTTGATTTAGATTCCAAATGGGAATGAATTTAAAACTATCTAATATATGTATATGTTGAAAAAAGCAATGACTAGACCGAATTAATATATATTCTAAGTATCTTATAAATGAAGATTCGCATTGCAGCTGCATATAATTTAGAATACAATATCCGTATATGAATATTTCTTAGTAAAATGTATTTAATTTGTTATAACTGCATTCCGATCTTCAATTGTAGTCATCTTAATTAGAATCATGAGATGAATTCTATTTGAATCTATATAAATCAAATTATTATTTTATATTACTTATAATATACGAGTGGTAAATACCTACTAAAAAATGATATTATTCAATAACAAATATTTCGTAAGTAACTCACCTTTCGTTCCAGGTAGGATAAAGGAAATAGAACTTTAACTCAAATCGCATTAATTTGCCCAATCTAATTTTCCAAAATTAACTCTAAATCTGCCTCTTCATAGCCTTCAAAATATTTCTCATCACCATCACACCTCACTGTGCGGTTCACAAACACACTCTCCAATTTTTCCATTATTACCCTCTGTACCTCACTCCACTGTACACCTTCACATTCTTTTACCCAACGATCCCAACATGCATCATTTTCTCCACATATTCTACATTTTCTCTCACCTTAATTCATCCAGAACCTATTCCCAATTTCTTGTCACTCATTCTTATATTTTGATGTACTGTAAAAAGAGGGTGTTGATAAAGCTTAAATATCTTATAGCAGAAATGGCCATCCACCCAAAACAAGTCCATCGGAATTTTTTCTATCTTTATAGTCTCTCATATATGATCCGCAATTTTTCGAAGATTAACTGCTTAAATAATTGATTGTAAATATAATATTTAAAATTGCTAGTATTTTTGAATTCTTGGTTGAATAAAAGGATAATATTTAAAAAAATTATTTTATGTTGAAAAACAGATAAGGGTTAATCAGATTGTCGTATAAACGAATGTATTTATTTTGAATGAAAGTAAAAATTTTCGCTATTCGCCATTCAATATAATATCAACACTAGCGGTGCCCAAAACACGTCTCGTGAGCCTTAAAAAGTCTCGCTGTTAGAAGATCTCGCTCACTGTACGGATAGAAGAAGGCGGAGCAAAGATAGAATACGAAAATACACAAAAATGCATTAAAAATTGCAGCTGGATGTATGCTGACGAATGATGCTATTCAGAAGTTTAAGAATATTCCGCTGTCAAAAACTATTGCGAGAAGAATCGAAGATATGTCAGATGATATTGAATTACAAATGAAAGGGTGCTTTAAGGATAGTGGTTAACGAAAGCACAGACATTAGTAATAAACCTCAGTTGCTGACATTTACGAGGTACGTTCTTTTTCTTAAGGTGCCTTATTCATTTACTGAATATTGGCGACAATTTTGGCATACTCGCTTCGATCTTCTGCGGCCCTGAAAAGTACATGGGCAACGAGGTTTGCCCAGTCTCTTATGTTCTTTAGCCACGAGTATTTCTCTCTCCCGATGCCTCTTTTTCCTTCGATCTTCCCCTTCATAATCAGTTTTAAAAATTGGTACTTGGAATTCCTGAATATATGACCCAGGTATGTTGCTTTTTTTCGCTTCACTATTTGCAGCAATTCTCTTTCTCTTCCCATTCGGTTTAATACCTCCCGTTGGTTATATGGACTGTCCACGGAATTTTGAGGATTCTCCTGAACACCCACATTGCGAGACGGTTCATGACGTT
>WYDF02098499.1:0-10697 GCA_009867245.2 Adranes taylori | reverse complement strand
AGGCTGTAGTGGAATTATTCGTATAATTTCCTATAATATTGGTGTTTAACATTAAGTTATTAGTTTTATATAAATAATATATTGATAATGTATTTTGTATTAAATATATAAATATTACGTGTGTTTTCAAGGCGGAATGATTAATTGTGTTTATAACAAATGTAGTAAACGACATATGGTGACATTCTTACATGAACAAATGTACGACCTAATTCAATGCCAATATTTTAGAGTTCCATTGACCCGTAATTGGGCGCAATTTTATGATATATATATATATATATATATATATGCACAGTGTATAAATTTTAATAACATTCTATATCCACTATCATATTCAATATTAGACTCAATATCTTAGATACTATGTACAAGATACTATGATAGATTTAGATACTATGTACAAATTGTATATAAAATATATTTAAGTGTTATTTATTTTTATAAATAAAAATGCTAGTTTAAATATTTCATCATTAATTTAAATTCATTTATATAAATTAGAAATTCAGAATATCACAAAGCAAAGTGCCATAATTTATTTAAATTAGAAATTCACAATATTACAAAGCCATAAGTGCCATAATTGATTGTGTATTTATAAAGTGTATTTGTGTATTTATTTTCTGCAACCCCTAAATGATACGCTTTATTAATTCCGACTACGCTCTAAACAAAATTTCGATTGAAGATTCCGGTTGAATTGGATGGGTATTAACTATAAGTTCTATGTCAGAAAAACAAACGTGACACTATGTTGGCTTCAGGATGAATGACTGAATCAGAAAATGTTTTGGTTTTCTTTTATTATTAAATTTAATCATTGGTTTATGTTCATAATTTTTGCATTGGTTTATCATCACTCTGTGAACCCTGACTCCAATATAGAATACTTTTACAATTTGCCATTCATATTTGACATTCACTGATGATTTGTACACATTTGGGGAACTAGATAACGCACAAGTCAGCCTTTAGTAGACGGAAAGTACATATGCCCAAAAGGCCTATTTATTTTCATCTGAACCGATTCATTTTTGTAAGAATTTACTAGTAACAAACTAATTTTCAGTAAACTAAAAGTAAAACATTAACTACATATTTTTTAAACTTTTGATGATGATCCGTTTAACGGGATGAAAGCGCTAAAGTTTTTATAAAATAAATTAGATTTGACGCAACTTTATTATAAAACAACTAAACGTTTTATACGGACGTAATTTTGATTATTAAATTTATTCATACTTGACCTTCAAAGAATTTATCAAGGAGTTTGTAATTATTTTAAATATTTTCATTCATATTAAACTAATTAAATTATTAGATTAATAAGAATGAAGTTTGTTCTTAATCAAATTAAAAAGAAAAGTTTTACATAATATTACAACGCCATTTCATGCAATTGTTTAATAGAAAACGTCTTGCTGAAATAAAATACATTAATGTATATACTTGTAAATAGATATTTATAGTAATAATATTGCAGAATAATATGCTATGTACATTATAAAGGGAACATAAAAAGTGGCAGAACAGAAACATTGAAAGAAAGCTTAAAAGTGTATTAAAATACTGCAAAGTAAGCAGCCCCATCTTCCACACGCATGCTTCAAAAGAAATAATTCAAGGTGCAAACTTAAGGGCTATATAATATATCAGAAATGATAATTTCATAAAAAAAGTGAAAGATTATTACATTACAAAATATAAAACTAAGTACCTGTCAATGGTACCACTTAGAAACAAATTTATTTCCCATTGTTTTTAAGCGTGTTTTATCATTTTTAATATGTACATCATTGGTGATATACTATTGTAGTACTTTAATAGTAAAAATTCAAATGGCGTTTTAATCATTTAGTAGATAATAAATGTGGAAGACGGAGTTTCATACACTTGATTTTCTTTCGCATGCTTTCAAGTCCTTATCTACTTACCTAAATTAAAAGAGCTTATCAAGAAGCAATAAAGTGAATATATTTAATAAGATTCATTATAAAGATGCATTAAGGCTTTGCGGTGTATCTCAATAAAGAATATAATAATAATAAAAGCAAGTAGCAACCAACCTATAATAGCAAAATTAAGCTAAAAAGCACAGGCCGCCATAACCATTTCGTTCATCAGTAAGAAAATAAATAATTATAAATAAAACAGAAATTGTTTCAGAAAAGACCAGTCGCAGGGCAACTAACTGTTGTTATTTTATTTCATGTGCACAATCACGTTGTCCTATCAGCGTTTTCATAATATTAAATTACATTATATTGACGCAGCATTCATAAAAAAGAAAACATTTTTAACGACTGATCTGACAATTCGTATTAATCAATTAAAAAATTAAAGAAAACCAATTTTAAATTAACAATTACTAATATTTATTATGCAGCAAATCATCTATTTTATGGTGTCATTGCAATTCATTTTCCTTAGTGATGTCAAATTATATGTAGTACCAAAGAAAAATTAAATGTCTAAAATAGAGATAAAAATATAGAATGTGCTTGATATATTCTAGGTTCTATTTTAAACAAATAATTGACTAGAATAATTAAACTATATTAAAAAGAATTTAGATATGCGTTGGTAGAATATACTGTTATAAGCTACGTGTGGTACACCACTCAATCAGTCATTAATATCTTTGATTTTTTCGCCAGAATTTAATTGCGCAAAATGTTTTAATACAACTTATATTTTTTCAATTTATTTACTATATATTAAATTAGATACCCAGTTTTGAAATGTATAATAGCACTCTATATTTTTATCATGTCTCTCCACATACGAAAAATAATCAAATGTAGATATGAAGATACACAGTATAGTACACAGTTGCCCAATGCAAATTTTAATATTTATATAAAAGCGAAATTCATTCATTTCAATAATATACATTTTATAAAATAAATTCTAAAGAACTGCGTACGTTCAAATCCATATAAAAATCAAATAAGTAAAACTAAAAACAAATTCGTAATAAATATTTAATATAATAATATTCATCTATATATAATTAAAACATTCTAAGAGAACGGGGGGCAGCCAACATTTTAAGATGAGTTAGTTACCTTTGAGAGATCTTTTCCGAAACACCCCTGGTTGAACACCACGCGTGAAAAATGATTAAGAGGAGGAACATTAGTTTCTGATTTCATTACAATTATTTATTTTTACTAATAACGCCATAGAATTATAGTATCTAATAAAAATACTACTAGAAACATCATGTATATCGATTTGATGAATTGAGCCTGAAAGAAAGAATTGAGCCCCCTAAGAAAGGTATTATACACATTAAGGAATTACGTATAACTTTGAGTTGTTACTTTTTCATATGCTGTTAGTTTAGAGAATGTGTTATGTTATTTTAGGCTAATGAAAAATAAAAAGTTTGACATTTACATTGTTTACAAGATATTAAAATAGATAATAAAATAAATAGTCCTCACATGTTTCAGTTACTGTTATATACATTTTATATGTAAAATAGAATAATATATTAGACTAAATAAATGTACTATAATACAGGCCAACAGTTGTTTTGGCGCCGGGGTATATGGACCTGATTTCATATAAATTTGTTGCTTTGAATTTAAATACGTCAATCGTTTTTACCTAGGACCAGAAATTTCGAAGATATAACATTTTAGTTAAATATACGTCACACAATTTTTAGTTACATTTGTAACGTTTTATTTGTGGTACCGATGGACCAGACCTTACTTTGCGTAACTTTTCTTAGCGTATGGACAAGGGTATTTGGTCTAGATTTCTGACAGTTGCTCTCATTTCAATATTTTTACAATACATAGTGCTAATTTCGACATTTTTATTGGATTATTTAAATCTATTCAATTTCTATTTCAGTCAATTGGGAGGATAAGGCATTGTTTTTGTATTGTTGCATATTTATTAAGTCTCATAATATTTAGTCATTTTAAGTAGTTACCTTAAAGACTGGATATATCATTAGTAGTATCTTACCGTAGATGGAGTTATTTTCAGTAACTAGTTTTCTGTTTGGTAGCGGCGGTATATTTTTCAAGCAAGGTGTGCGTCAACGGTGTTTTTAAATTTCAAGTACATTAACTTTAGAAAAGGATAA
The DNA here is from genome assembly GCA_009867245.2 of Adranes taylori. Lineage (NCBI taxonomy): Eukaryota > Metazoa > Arthropoda > Insecta > Coleoptera > Staphylinidae > Adranes > Adranes taylori. The sequence goes on along the minus strand of WYDF02098499.1, from coordinate 6,589 downwards.
AAATCAGGCGAATAAGCAACGAAATATTGACTGATTGTTTTAATCAATCTATGTGTTACAAATACGAATAAATAATATCTCCTCTTCCTATGAAATGTGATGTGTACACGAGAAGAAGGCATTGAAAATGAAATTTTAGTTCCATAAATTAAGAACAGGTCTGCATATTATAAAAAAGATCTTAAGGAATACTTGATGTGATTGTTAAAAACGCCTTTGTTTGGAAATATGTATTAAAGTGTTCTTTGATAAGTGGGAATGATTACTTTCTTACTTTTCTACAGTACTTTCTTTTTTGTTTCGATTTCAAATTTCAACAGCGATCTCAATTGCAAACTCATTCAAATTCATTTTTAAAACAATTTTTAAACTATACAAAAGTCATCGTGACAGTCACCTATTCGTTTGCGCGCACAAACTTTGAGAGAAGACAATGACGAAACTGTTCCATGATGAAGTCATCAGTGTGCGCTTAGCCTAAATCGTGAGAGCTGCAGTTATCCACAACGATACACTCTCGTCGTCAAGAGCCTAAATGTAGCGTTCGTATTTTCTCGTTCTAGATTTGCTCCACCGTCTCCTATCGGTAGAATAAGCGAGATCTTCGAACAACTAGATTGCTTAGGTCTCATGACGTGTATTCACACCACTGATGTTGATATTATGAACAGCGAATATTTTAACTTGAATTCAAAATAAATACTTTTGTTTATTCAACAATCTGATTAACCGTTATCTTCCAACACAAATCATTTTTTTAAACATTATCTTTTTAATCAACCAAAAGTTCAAAACCACTAGCAATTTTAAATATTTTACAAAAGTTTTTGCGGCGCGCCTAGAAAATTTCACGATACTGTGATCTAATGAATGATAATTTCAGAAATTACTTTTACGTAAAGAAAAATTAAATTCTTTCTTGAAGTATTTTAACAAAAAATAACGCCAAAAGTAAACATGTTAAAAATATGTTAGACTTATTGTTATATTTAAAATAATAAGTCTAACTAGACTTAATATAATTTGTAATTCCTGTCCAAATAATTCTTATTTCTAACAGAGTTATTTTTCTTTCAGATAATATTTATAGATATAAAAAGTATTTGACTTCTAAGTTTAGTTGTAAAGAAAATGATTTCTCTCTTTAATATTTATATCTGAAATATTTAGGATACACGCTTCGTGTACGAAAGCCTTTACATGTGTTACGATATTTCTAGGTCAATGTTCCACAAACTCGAGATAACGCTGGTCAGTTTCGAAATATAGGTTAATGAAATTCAATACTATCTATTCTAAAAAATATATATTTTGAATTTTTCGAGAAATCTCTTCAGCTCTTCGTTCATGAAGGGTACTTTAACAACGCATTTGAAAACAAAATCACCAACGTCATGCTAAAATTAATGACTAAAATTATGAATCAACCATATATATATAGAAAACATGATCCGTTCTTATCACGAGCCTTTACAAACTGTTTCATAAGTCCCAGCTTGATATGCAGCAGTGGAGGAAAGATGATTTTCTCTCGGTCAACTAAGAGGTCGTTATTGACATTCTCTTCCCCAACCCAATGTTTTCTCTCTTAGGCGACTCGTTTTTAACTAAGTGGTGTGTTTTTTCGCTGGTATTCCAGAGGCACAAAAAGAAGGATATTTTGTGAAGTACTTTACTGTCCAGAGAGAAAGTTCAGTATTATATGCTACTTTTATTTTCGTTCTGAAAGCAATTTGAATTGAATCATATTTGTTTCCATTTTGTAGAAAGACACATTTTAAACTTCGCGTTGAGCTGTCTATAATAGATGCGAATCATCTGGAATATATTCTAGAAGACGAATTTTCTAACCTACTCTATTATAATCCAGTGGTGTCCATTGTCTCTGCTATTCCAGGGGCACAAAAAGCAAGAATATTTCGTGTGACCACTTTACTCTCCAAGGAGAAAGCTTTCACCATTTTTAATATCACGCAAATCACCTATTGATGTTCATGATACTTTATGTTCTTCAAGATCAATGATATGGTGTTATATTCTAATTTTATTTTCGTTGAGTAAGCAATTGGAATTTACCCATATTTGTTCTCATTGTGTACAAAGACACATTTTAAACTTCTGTTGGAGCTGTTAATAATAGGCGCAAATCATGTGGAGTATATTCAAGAAGACCAATCTTTTCCAGGGATACCCTAATTTTGTGACAAAATACAAGATTATCTTCTTGAGAGATGAAGGGTAGCAAACCCTCGTCTCTATTATGGTCATTCCCTTGAATTATCAACTTAGAAGTCAGTAATTTAGAAGCTTTATTTGGCAGGTTCAGATCTGGGTACATCTCTCAACTCATCCTGGTTGAGGAAACGTTAAGGAATTGATGACTTCCTCTCATATCACTGTCATCTTCATTAGTATCGGAATGGTGGTCATAAGGACAACACTCGTCTTCGCAGAGCTCTGATAGATGGTGAAATGTTGGAATCTTGCAGAGACTAAATCAGGGTAAGCCCACTTGCTATGGTTGTTTCGGTTGATTCCACTAATATTTACTAGGTAGAAATAACACTCATCAAAATGGTTTTTGGTTTCTTTCCAAACAGGTTTCTTTCGATCTGCCCTGAACGGCGAAAACTCACAAACTAACCTCCACTCTAGTTGAAGCGTTCAAGGTCACTTAAGATACCGGATGCTTACTCGGTCTGGTGGACAATAAGACATAGCCGCTTTGGCAAATACAAAGCGTTTGACGTGATCATATTCCGCTCGCTTCCAGTGGTGCGCAATTTGTCTGATGTTTTTATTTGTATAGATGTGTGTAGGTTTGTAGAAGCTGTCGGCCTTGACTTAGATTAGTCAATTTAGATATATTGTTAGATTTCTCATTTATTTTATGATTTATTAAGGAATTGCTTATTGCGATTATTAATTAATTGAACTAATGAAAGTCCGATATCATAGTGAGGTGAGAGGGTGCTAACGATAGCTACCAGCATGTCAGAAACACGTGTGCAGCGTGCCTCAATTTTTAAGTTAATCCTTAAAAACTTCCAAATCATCAATATTTTCGAAATAATTCACCTATCTATTTAAAATTTGGTCTTACTGCTAGAAGTAAATACTACTTAGATTCTTTATTATATTTAATAGTATATTTAAGTAATCAACAAGTGCCGTATTTTACTGCTTTTAATCCTGCACTCGCAATTTGAGTTTTTCCCATTTTACGATTGTGTTTTTACTATTAACTATATATAAGCACACACATTTTTTATTACTAAAAATAAGATAACTATTTTTAGCTTTCTTATGGGACACCTCTATAAAAAATGTAATTAAACTGGAAATCCGCAAATAAAATGGTAGCGATGGATTGACCCCGTATATCATTTCATTATACGCAATGAGTTATTCATTCGTCTGTACATATAAGAATTGAAATTGTCGTAGCAAAAAATTAATTTCGTATTAATTATTCGCGTGTAATACACATACAAAAGTAACTATTCTATAATATGTATATTAGATTTTTAATGAGAGTACCATATAAGATTATGCTCAGTTTTACTGACCACTGATTGGCCAATATATGAATATATCGCTTTATATAAAATAAAGATTTTGCATGCGCAATATTGAAATATTAGACCATCAAGCCTGGGAATACTATTAGTTCCGTATAAATGAAAATCGCTTTGCGATTTTTGAACATTATTATATTAGAATTATTAGCGATATGATGTAATTTTTGATACGCGTTATTTTAATTATTTTTTATATTATTCTGATTTTGACTTGCTGAATATATTATATTAAGTTAATTTAAATGTATTAAATTGTTTAATTTAATTGGAATCATTAACTTTACCTTTTGTTAACGAATTCCTAGTAAAAGTATAGTTGTTTCAATAGTTAAAGTTAGTGTAATTCATTGTCCTAATTAATAAATTAAATTCCATATGTCTAAAACTTTAATTTTTATTATATTTCTTGTAAATAACGTTTTTAAAAACCCAACCATAGGGCCACAAAATATAATTTGGTCTTATAAAGAGAATAAAAGGATCTCACATCCTGTTAAAGATCTCTAATCCTTTCAACAATTCATCTCATTCCATTTATTGTAATCGAACATTAATAATGTTTAAACAAGTTCAGTAAATGCAACAACAGACAATCTTTTTAATTGAACGAGAGCCGCTAACAGTTAACATTACTGAGATAATTGAACATGATTGAGAACGCTTTGAATATATGTTAGCTATTTCATAAAAATGCGGTTCTGTTTGGACAAATCTTGAAATTCATTATCATTCTGATTTAGATCGATGGTAGTTCGTTATCAAATCACAACTACGTGCTGGGCTATGAATCGATTAACGAACGAGCAATGTCTTTGAAGTTTAATACGAAACCCTCTGCCCTAAACATCTTGGCACTATATGCTCCCACTCATGATCCTAATGCCGAAGAGATCGAGGAATTTATAAAACTGTCGAAGTTCCAATAAATGCTGTAACGTTGTGCTGTAACGTCAAGTCACGTGCATTTCGCTTGTGTTAGGTCTCTAATATCTTCTAGGTTACGGTAGAACTTATTAAATATAGAACTGATTGAAAGAATTTGATAATGGTAAATTGATCAAATTTTGCTTTACATTGTAAATAACAAACCTTCTGATTTTCAGTATATGATGATGTTTTAAATGTTATACGTAAACCGTTAACGTGTTATTCAAAGTATATAATTAAATGAATACGATTTAATGTAAATAACTAATTACAAATAATTGTTAACTGTTTTGAACGATTCGCTCAATATTGCTAACAGATATTTAAATTTAGTTTTAAAATAGCATAATTAATAGATTAAGATAACTTTTCTGAGTATCTTTCGGGGGTCTGGTCTACAATTATATTATCACTAAACAATATGGCAGTCACGCATATAATGTGAAATAAAGGTATTTGAATAAATAATACACATGTTGAAATTACTAAAACTTACCAGTTATGGAGCATAACAGTCGTAAAGTAGGCGTCGATCCCGAATACTGATTAATCATTCCTTGTGAATGAGGTCGTGGTGCAGGCATACTCAACGTTATGGCTTTATGGAATTTTCTTCGTCGAGGTTCTACTGTGACGACGGGCGATACTGCTACGCCATGCCCTAATAGTTTGGCTGTTAAGTCAGGATCAATAGGTTGAGCCTAAAAAATATTACAACTCATTGTTTTAAAAATTATTATATATATTTGAGTTACTGATTATTTATCTATTCATCAAAAACACTTTAAATTGTACTTAATACTATCAAATAAAGTTAAATCTTAACTATGATTACTTGTAAGTGTACTTGAAAATAACTATCTTTGTGCTATATTAGAGAAATATAAGAATGTTCCATTGTATTATGTATATGAAAATATAAAACAATCTAGTCAATACAAATGTCTTGTACAAAAGTTTGGGTAATAATTTGCTCCCAATTTGAGATTATTGTCGTTGGTTGATCCATAATAAGGCTTCTTTAATAAATATTATAGTAAATGTACTTCCTTAATTTTAATTAATTTATTGCTACCGGTTTTGCTAACAATATAAGCTTCTTCAGGATTAAACTAAATAAAATAAAAATTAAGTACTAATTATAGAGAAAATAATTAATATTAACCTACAATTTTACTTAAGAAGTATAGCACTGAGAACTATGGACTAACTATACTTCTTAACTACAACTAGTAAAATTGTAAGTTAATATTAATTATTTTCTCTATAATTAGTACTGTTTTTATTTTATATAGTTTAAACCTGAACATGCTTATATTGTAAGAGAAACCGGTAGCAATGAATTCATTAAAAATAAGGAAGTATATTAAATAAGACACTAATTATATTCAATTTTTTTTAAACATAAAACATTGAGCCCCCCCCCCCCTCCCCTCCCATCCTTCTTCTATTCAACCCTTGACATTCATTTGTGCACACACATACCATTTACACACTTATTTACGCTGTTGAATCCGCGAGCTATGACTCTTCATCACATCCGTATCTGACTATTGCAGTGATTCTTACCTTTTCCATCTCCCATGAATTCGAGTATCCTTGGATCACTATTTATTTCTTTTCATCTAGTATTGGGCCTCATGTTAGTGACCCCATTCTTTCTCTTTGTTGCAGCTCTTCATTTACCATTCCAGTATTATTTACAAACATCTACTTTTTTCAACTCTTTCTTTACTGTTACATTTGGCCTTCATAGCTTTCCTCATCAATCATTGATAATTTGCTAATATCCCACATTCTTTTATACGACATTAATAAAAGACTTAGTAAAGTAAAATATAAAAATTATTTATGTGGAATCCAAAATATTTTTTAAGGTTCGAGATCAGGTCGGATTACGGATGCTGTTAAAATTTCGGGATGTGGCACCACTGTAATTAAGCAATTATTAACCTATAAAGCGTCAAAAAGTTTGATCTGTCAGTTGTCGAATAAAAGTGACACATTGTAAATATATCAAACCGTTTCGTTATTGCAAATTTTCAAAATTATTTAGAATTCAATAAAAATGGATTTAAATA
>WYDF02098488.1:0-10697 GCA_009867245.2 Adranes taylori | reverse complement strand
ATAAATTAATATATTTAACTTGTTAGCAATTTTATTAAATTATTATTGTGAATTCAAGCTTAACTGTATTTATTACATTTACCGTGTAATCACCATAGGTGTAATTAATTAATTTGTAAAAAATAAACACTAAACATAACCTAACTAACCTAAAGTAATAAAAAAAAATGTAACTGGTCTAGTTAGTGCGCCCCTAAAATTCTGCGCCTGGGACCGAAGCCCCGCCGTAGTTCCGGCACTGGTTCCAGATCATATCAATTCCATTCCACGTATCGAAAGCTACTACCTCCGCCCGCAGACAACACGAGAATTTAGTGATGGAGGAAAAACTATTGCTCAATTGTATACAGATTATAAAGCATATTTTGGAGAAAAGGGATTTCCAACTGCGTCTTTGTCAACGTACACGTACCTTTTTAATCTCGAGTTCGATATTTCTTTCTATATACCAAAGAAAGACATGGTAAGCATCAAAACGAAAAAATATTATTTCGAGCAGAAAAAGCTGCGGACAAAAGAAAATTGTGAAAATTTTATTGTGTCCTCTTATGACTTGCAAGCAGTATTGCCTGCCTCGCGAGGAGATTTATCTGTTTTTTATTATAAGTCGAAATTAAATAGCTACAACATTACTGTTTCACAGCTTCAAAAAAATGCAGATGTTTATTGTTATTTTTGGCATGAAGGCGAAGGTAACAGGGGTGCTACAGAAATTAACTCCAATGTTTTCAAGTATTTACAGCAATTATGAAGTACCGCAAAAGATGCCATTGAAGTAGTTTTTCATAGCGATAACTGCGGAGGACAACAAAAAAAATTAATTCACCGTTGCCATGTATATGCATGCCGCGTCTACTTTAAATAATATTAAATCGATAACACATAAATTCATTATTGACGGACATACACAAAATGAGGCAGATAATATTCATTCTATAATTGAAAAGGAAGTGAAAAAATCATTAAAATCTGGTCCCATTTATGTGCGATCCCAATATGCTTCTATAATACATGGAGCTAAGAAACAAGGAAAGCCATACAAGGTTGTAGAACTGACACACGAAGATTTTTATGATTTTAAGGATGCTTGTCAACATTATGGAAATAATTAATCAATGACCGATGATAAACAGCAGATAAAATTTGGAGACATTAGAATAATCAAAGTGGAAAAAGGAACCCCTGAAGCATTCTTTATCAAAAGTTCTTATGAACAAAAATAATATGAAAAAATTGTCACAAACAACAAGAGACGCGAATCGCATCAGTTCAGAATGTGGAATTCTAAAAAAGCATATTCAAAAGCATTAAATGTACAAGATCGCAAAAAGTCCGTCATAATGAGTCTGATTAACGCCCACCATATCTGCGGGTTATAAAGATTTTTATACTACTGTGTTCAATCATTAATTTATAATTGAATTTTTTTTCCTTTATAATTGAACGTATTTTCTTTTTATTTCTTTATTATTTTCTACTACACTTTTTTTAAATATTTATTAATAAATAACAAATTACTATCGTATACACTGTATTTTTTATTTTATTTAAAAATCAAAAGTTATAAAAAAATGTGTAGTTACTATTAAAGAAAAGTGACACAACTTAAAATAATTCATATTTTCAGCTAGCCCAACCCCTGTCGTAATAAAGATTCAAAATTATAATAAATTTAAATTATCAGCAAAATATATATATCAACATATTTCTTCCAGGAAAATTTTTTCTTAACAAATAATTTATGCATTAATGTAGAGTTAGTGTCATTATTTTCAGTTTTTTCGTTATCCTGCAAAACTTAATTTTTTAGTTGTGTGACTTTTGTGACTTTTATTCTTATTTGCAGCTATTATGCCGATAAATATGAAAATCTACGTTGCTCGCATTTATAAATAGTATAGAATCTATAAGATTCAAAAAAGATTCTTCTTTAAAGATTCAAAAAACAGATTCTTCTTTATTCTATACATACAATAAAAAAAAATGGAATTTATGTTATTAAAAATATTTCATTAGAGTTTATAGAATGCTATAATACACCTGTATTAGTAGCACTCCAGATATTGATTAAATGATTGTTTGCCCTTATTGCTCCATTTTGATGCCAAGTATTGACACTACACATCTTACATTCAATTAAACGCTCATTCAAGGTTAAATTACATTACATAATAAATTAAATTTGCTAATAATCTTTATCTAAATTAATTAAAAGAGTGAATAAATAGTATAATATACATATAACACAGTCAGCACTATTTGTTATAATTTATTTCCTGCATGTAGAATATTGTACATATAATTGTATATTGTTTGGCGAAGTTGAAATGTCCGAAGCACACATCTAATTTATGTTGTACTGTTTTCATTAAAATTCCCAAAAAGTTGTGTTAAACTTTTGTTTCATACGTTACACAGATGGTTATACCACAATTTAGATTTTACTAAATTGTGGTATTCCCGTGGTATTTATCCGAGCGTTAAGTTTAGAAGACTTTCTTCGATGCCTAAAACTTTCAGCTCAGATAATAGACTCAATATTGTATTTGGAATACAGGCGATAAATAAGGACGAAGGAGGAAAATATTTATTATTTGTATATCAATCCTCTATGAAATATGTTTTAGGAATTCTATAACCAGTAAATTATAAAAAAAAATATAACGTAAAAACTTAACCAACGATAGAAACTACCCCTAAAAGAATGGAATAAGTTTACCTTAAAACTAATTTGTCTAAGATCAAAACTTTATGTCTAAAATATTAAGTTCTTATTCTAAAACATTTAGACACAGAGGCGGATTTAAGAAGAAACCCAGAAAATGCGAGCCGAGGCCTTTTTAGAAACCCCGAAAAACCTAACCGTGGACAATTTACTGCTAAGGGGCGTGCTCCAATATTTTTGCGCCACGAGCATCAATCAGCCTTAATCCGCCTCTGTCTGCAACATATTAAGAAAAAATCATTTTTCTTTTACTCTATAGGGTTGCATCTCCCTTACTGACGCCTGGGAAAAATTATTTATAAAAAGACATTGGTACAAAAAGCATAATGGTAAATTATGGTACATAATTTTGGGCATGTAATGGGTGTTTTTTTAGAGGATGTATTTTGCCATTTCACGATGAATAGACCGCAGAACAACGCTCGCAAATTTTGCAAATTTATTTAGAAAATCGTAGTTCAGTTCGTGAAACCATGCTCTACGTCCATTTTACGGTCGGCAGAATCGTCCATCCAAACAAGTTATCCGAATAACCATGAATCATTTTCGCATAATGCACTCTACTTGATAATGCGCATCCGTAGAGGCGTCCTACAGTGCGTACTGTTGTCGTTGCTGCTGCTGTGGAGCGTAGTGTTGAGGAGGACCGGAATGACTAGAATCGCCGTCGTGCTCAGCATTTGGAACTGTGTCCCTCCACTTTATGGAAGATTTTGAGAATAGCTCTTGGTTTAAAAGCTTACAAGATCCTGCTCGTGTAAGAATTGAAACCGAGAGACCATCAAATGCGTCGTACTTATGGTAAATGGGCCAAAAACAAGACTGCTCTTGATTCTCAATTTCACAACAAAATTTTATTCAGCCAAAAAGCTCATTTTTGGTTGAACGCCTATGTCAGCAAATAAAACTATCAGATTTGGAGCGAAGAAAATCCAAAGGCCATTGCTGACACTTCGTTACAACCACAAAAAGTTTGGTGTGCTTTATGAGCTGGTGGAATCATTGGCCCATATTTTTTCAAAGATGATACCGGGTAAGAACGTTACAGATAATGGAGATCGCTATAGATTCACGATGTCTTTATTCCCCAATTGAATGGCCTTAATGATGTGGAAGAGTTTTGGTTTCAACAAAATGGTGCAACAAGCCACCCACCGCGCGACACAATCGACATCATTTATTGCATGAACATTTGGTGAGCGCATAATTTCGTGTAATGGACCTGTGAATTTTCCTCCACGCTCGTGTAATATCACTCCTATGGATTATTTTCTGTGGGTATATGTGCAGTCGCTCGTCTACGCTGATAAACCACAAACGTTGGACCACTTTGAATCCAACATTCGCCGCGTTATTACCGATATACGGCCCCAGCTGCTCGAAAAAGTGGTCGAGAATTGGACTTCCAGATTACGCTTCATTCAAGCCAGCCGCGGCGTCCATATGCCTGATGTCACATTTAAGCACTAATGGCATATAGTTGTCTTCTTAATAAAACCAATGACAAGGCCATTACTATGATTCTTATTTATTTTATTGCATTTTAAAGTTCTATACCTCAAAAAACACCCTGACATAGTGATAGTGGAATGGCCAGTAATAGAAATGAAACGTAAACTCTACTAAGGTATATGAACGCCTTTCGTTCCGCGCACCGTTTGCTAACCATATATTGTAAGCAGCAGACGTTCTGCCCGTTGTCGCTATGGTGTCTGTGTATAATGCGTATGAAGACTGCCCATGTATGATATGTACGTAAATAGGAGTAGGTAATTCAGACTGAACTATTGATATGTAAATATGCTAACAGTGTCCAATGGAAAAATTGATATTTATCGACTTATCGTTGTTCACTACACTGCTGCTATTTACACTGTAATGTGTAAATACCGTACGAGTCAAAAACGATGTGTGGTTTGCTAACGCTGGCTGACACGTAGATTAAATTCCGAGTGACAGCTGCGACTTATAAAAGCGAGATTTAGAATAGATTTATTCAGTTCCAATTTTGGGAACTCGAAGACAAGCCGTTCAGCAGCAGCCGGCGGTCAGCAACCAGCCAAGCCGCGACAGTAAGCAAAGCGACAGCCAGGGACAATCGCCAGATAAGTAACGCGTTTCGTAAGCGATTTCACATACCTAGCACTGTTCTACTTATATTGCATGTATTTTAGCATGTAATAGCTTTGGTTCTCTTTCTACCCCACCACAATCTTATATCACCGGAATGTGTCATTCTAAGCTACGACTGACGGGATTAGTTTCAATTACCCGACAGCGGTAAGACCGACGATCAACGCGGTGTTAGGCGTCATATAGTGGTTCCTTCGCACATCATCCACTCGATTGTATAATTCTAACCTACGAACGATGGGATTAGTTTTAGTCCCTCGCCAACAGTAACGCCTACGATCGACGCGGTGTTATGCGTCATTTAGTGGATTCCTTTCTATACTATCTACTAGAGTGAATGATTCTAACCTACGACGATGGATCTACGACCGACTGGGTGTTACGCAGTTCATAGTGGTTCTTAGTATTCCTGCCATTGTCATTGTCCGAATCATTTTGCTATTGTTGACCCTCCATTTTATCACCGCACATATGCACTGCTTTACATGAACCGTTTGTATATAATGTTTTGTATTCATTTATATTGACTGACGTATTATAACCATGGTTTATTCGCTAACAGCCATTAATGTGTCATTAATTTGATTATTTACATTTAATATTGCACTTGTAGTTCTTTCTTTGTATTATCTATGATGTTTTGTAAAATTGTTAATTCTGTTTCAGAAATTAGCAGTTAGAATATTTTTCAGGTGCCCGTAAGTACACGATCACCTGGACTACTTACGTACTTAGCTGCCCGTGTCCTCAGAGTCTACTGACGATCGGTGGAACAAAGAGAACAGTTCCAACGTGCGTCTTACGTTAAACTGACCTGGAGTCCGAGAATCATATTTCCGGAGGTACTTATATTGTGTAATAACAAATTAGTTCGCGCCATCTGTGACAATCGCTAGGACTCCCCGTTAGCAGCGATGCGAGCCAGAATCTGTCACGCCCTGTCACTCATTTCATGAAGATTAAGGCCTCATATAAGGGACAATAAGACTATTAAAATCGGACTAACAAAATTAGATGCTACATCCTAATGTAGATAAAGATTATAATATACTACATAATTCTACAATTTCAGCCTCTGCAAGCGCAAATTCTAAATTCTTGTAAATATTACAAATGAAAAATTTCCGCCATCTTGGATTACGGGTAAATATTTTCACTTTACACTAATGTTAAACGTCTGTGTACTAAATTACATTGAAATTATCAAGTAGAAGTCGCGCATAGCGAACATTTTCCAAAACAAACTTTTTGACCTCATGGATCTCCAAAACGTTCGTCTGAATAATAATCTCGAACTGAAAAATGTTCATGAATCCTATATCTTTTATATACCTATATATACATTGTACATACGCTTTATGTGAAAGATTAAAATTCTTCTGTACATACTTTTGTTTCTTGACATTGTGTTAGGAAATGTCCGCCAATATATTCACGTAGAAACAAACTTTCGTATAAGATAGGGAAAACGTATTAAAACATGAAGACTATGAGAAGTAAGGGGAGTATAAGGATAAAAGGACTATACTGACATTAAATCATTTCTTGAAAGAGTTACGTGTTGACTCTTCTGTGTAGTCGAAAGTTGGAAAATATGGCGGCCAGCAAAAGATGATTTATGTTGTTGCGCTTTTTGTTCAGAAGAGTTTCCTCTTCTTATAAATTGAATAAAAAATAGGGTAGAAGTAGAATCTAAACACTTGTTCAGTATACATGTATGTTCAATATATACATATTTTATATCAATGGAAAAATAATGCTGCAATAATGTAACACTAAGTTGTTTTAAAATATATCCGGAAACCATTTTTTATTGTAGAAGCGTTCTCCAATAATGCTTCCATATTGTTCTCCAATGGTTCTACAATTTATATTTTAGAAGCATTTTTTATTGTAGTAGATTCCATAAAATTTCTTTTTTTCCTTTTCGGTTTCAACATTATTCAAGCCAACCGTTCTATAATACAGATAATAATAATAAATCGATAGCATAGTAATAAATACCAGCTTCAATAATTTGAATTCTAAATAATGGACCGCATTATTTGGTATAAATCCTAATAATTAGAATCCTATTTTGTAAATCAAACAAAGCTTAATATACAGTCCTTGAATAAACAAATCCTTTATGACATTACATTAGTCTCCATCTAAAGCGCTCTTTTATGTTTGTATAGCCTTTACAAAATTTAATGAGCGATAACGTCACGATTTTAAATAAATCTCTCTTATATAGTTTTAAGCTGTTTACAACGCACAAACGCACAATTTGTTTATCAGTAAACATTGCCTTAGGTTGCGGAATAAGTATGCTAATGTGCATAGCACATGACGCACAGAAAGAAATCCAATAGGAAATCGTGCTTAGAAGAAAGAAACTTACTTAGCGCACGGTTTGTTTTATTTATGTGGTTTTATTAAAAACTGTTTTATTAAAAACTATTAAATATTAAAAACTGAGCAATAAAATTAGAATTAACACTCATATGATGAGTAAACTCATTTATTATGTTCAAAAAGTGTATATCCAAAAACCCACATTAAAATGTGTTAATTATGTGATATGCCTAAGAAATCTCAAAGCCTAGCAAATGGAAAAAGCTAGTCCATCTTGAAAAAGCGCGGCCCATCTGCTAACCGTACAATCGTGTTCCGCTCCTTAACCCTTCTCGTCCACTCCAAAGACATAAACCCGCGTTAAGTACCAATAAGTTTCGGTTATACAATTGCATAGAAAAGTAGAAGTGATTGTAGTAACATATGATAAATGAATAGTTGAAATATACAACAGAGCCATAGGCAAGCTACATACCGAAGAAGCACGAGAGATGATACGTCATGCAACACTACATGAATTTCGAAGTGACATTCGTACTGATGCGTCCCGAACATACTGGAGTGTACTCATCTAATATCACATAAAGCATAGTTCGAAAATAGTCACAGCATCAAAACAATTTGAATAAATCCTGCAGAATAAACCTTTCAGTTTTGAAGCAACTTCAGAGTGCTTTGGAGTCCATTATTTGCAGAAGCATAATACACCCCACCGATTTCCAGTATTCACGGTCGAGAAATTATTCACTAAACCAAGGGAATTCAAGTTTTAAATATAAACAAAAACTTCAAAAATATTAACGTACTATTTATATGAGAGTTCAAAAGAAATGATTCGTTAACATTTTTTCACCACAAACTTAATTCAAGATAAATTAGAATTGCGATATGCGTTGAAGTAAGTTGATCGTTTTCCAAATGAAACATTTAAGATCGAAGCACCTGGAATACATATCGTATAGTCCATTACATTGATGAAATGGGATACTTGAAGAAGAAGAGCTTCATAGTGAAAATGAAGTGCCCGACACTTCCATTACAACTTCAGCAAATTGAATATTGAAAAATGATAGCAATGTAGTTTGCTTCGTTATAGTAGATGAAGAAATGAAAATCTTTCTTAAAAGACCATGGTTGCTTCGGAACTCCAGAATCAGCAATAAGAGATTTTCAAATCATCTTTATAAAATTCATCTTTCTTTATCAAATTCAATCACCAAACGATTTTCACTATTCAAATCATCTTTATGTGTCAGTAGAAAAACGAATTAGTACTTGTCCTTTCTTCGATATTGTAACATTCACGATACCCGTGATGTTATTACGTTTTTGAGAAAGTTATTCTGAAACTCTTTCTCGAATTTGTATTTGTTTGAGTCATAGCAATTCATATTTGCTGGTATTCGGTCACTGATTGTATTCAATTACGTCATACCTGTCAATTAAATTGTATACTTTCTGGTCTTAATTGCATGCAGTTATTATGTCTAAAAATTACACTTCTAATAATGGAGTGTTATGGTATTTACCTGTAATGTGTTGAATCTCATCAATTACTTAATTTCACATGTCCATTAGATTTATGACTGGTTTTTGCGTCTTATTTTGTAGATTTAGGGCTCGTAATTCCCTAATCAGTTTAGGCTGGTAGATCGTTGAAACACAGCTATTTCATTGACAAGTGGTTCCATTTCATTTATTTAGAGCTGATTTGGGGCATATGTTGTTCTACATTAGAATGTAAATAAATAGAAATTAGTTTGAGGTTAAAAGACATTAACGCCCGACATGAGCACAACCGAGCGTGGAAACTCACATGTTGTGAACTATGTTAGTCGTTAGGGGAACTATTTTCGAACGTTATAGTTTTTGTTAATTAATCTAATAGATTAGTAATTGCTAGAGTTAAACGTTGGAGTGTGAGCATTGATTATCGAACGAAATCTGGCATTTTGCGACTAGGCCGATAGAGAGCGAAAGGATAATGTTGAGTTGGTAACACTTGAAGGTATCAAGAAGCCAAATCGGTATCAGATTAACCAATTTATACAATTTAATTGAATCATGAGTTTTCAACTTGCAATTATCGTGGGAAACGGGGTTTGGTTTTGGTTGATTCGAAACCAGGGTGGTGATTAAGTGCTCTGATTGATGAGCAATTAGGAGGCGGTTTATCATCAGAGTGTTGTTACTGATAGACAGTTCCTAAAGCAAGAAGCTATCGTGGTTTAGCGGAATTGAATACGCTAATCTTGTCAGCTGGATTTTAACCTTTGAAGTTTTACCGCACAGTCACCGGTCATGTCGTTCATGCACGGGTGAGCTATCCAGAGTACTGTTGTGAAAGATCGGACTGCATTAACGCCACCGCAATCGTTTTCGATGTTCCATCTGTTAGTGGTTTGGCGTTGGATCTAGTCGTTCGTCACTAGGCGATAGCAATCAATTCAATTATTACGGCTGTTTTTGGAATTATAACTTTGATTGTATTTTTTGCTAACTTTATTTGTATTAAATGCTTCACACAAATTTATTTACTATTATTATCTTTGGTCCACGTAAATTTAAATTCATTAGCAAGTCCGTTTTATCAGGTTTTTATCGCATTTAGAGAAAGGGCGGCGTATTATTTTTTTGTAACCGTTAATTTATCTAAATTTTTTTGACCTGCCTAAAATAGATTTTCAAAATTTCATTACTTTTCATTTCAATTCATAACTGTTTATGATGAATATTACAGTTGCATTACACTGAATCATTTTGAACAAGTTCGTGAATATTTCTTCAGCGTGTTTATTTAAAGATTAATAATTCACCTTTAAACAATTATTTTCCTAGTAACATTAAATTTAACTTGTCACTTACGCCTATTGTTATTTGATTCAAGATAACAATCATAACCATACTTGATTGAAAGGAAATTTTTGTGTAAACCCAGAGGATATCCTTCGGTGTGTTCATGTCATGTGTTGTGTTTGTAAACAACCATTGTTTTTATAAAATTTAAAATGTAATTTTACCTAACAAGCCAGAGTGGAATTTAAAAGTAATAACGCCTTATTAATCCCTAATTGTTTTAAATTGTTATATTACACTGCTTTTATACTTGTTATTTTTTTACAAATTTTTATAAGCTCAATGTAGGTAGTCTACTATATATTATTATTCGAACTTGAGTCGTTCCTAAATAAATATTAATGAACACGTTATATCGTGCTATGGAAGTGATAGAAAGTGAATTTGTAATAGAGGTTGTTAATTGTTATATGGGAACTTGTTTACGTGCACATTCCTTTTGTTCTCTCCGTATCGTATGACACTGGCACTCAACCTGTAAGTATATTGGAGCCTTAGTTGGCTTAGTAGCATCGTATGAGATTGGAGGAATGTATGAAGATAGGAAGTGATGGATGGCTTAGAGCAAGTAGCATGTTTCGAAAGAAGTTTTCACAAAAAGGACAATACGATAAAGTGGAATCTCCTATTTCGTCAAACTTAAAGC
>WYDF02098477.1:0-10697 GCA_009867245.2 Adranes taylori | reverse complement strand
GATATATAAGTTGCCTATCTTAATAGATACGGAAAACAAATACATATTAAAAATTATTTGTGTCTTCGAATAAGTACGCGTTAGCTCAATTGGAAGAGCAATCGAGATGTCCGGGTTCGAGTCCCGGACGGTGTAAAGATTTTTTCGAGACAGAAGTAATAAGAAATATTAATTTCATAATTTACTCTATTAAATGATGCCAACGTGGAGGTTTAACCACGAAACATCAAATATTCAAACTAAAGTTTTATTATTATCGATATTAATGTATCTGGTTATGAGACATAATTTTAATGGATATGTTAAAGAATAGGTGTGCAGCATTTGCTGTTGTATATGAAGTCATGGGCATGTACTGTTTGATATAGTATAAAATGAGTAATTGGTATAAAAATTACAACTGTATAATACAAAAAAACATCAAAATTATTTCATCTAAAGTCATATCCCAAAAATTTAATAAATATTTAGAGGTAAACTATGTTACTCCACAAAACACAGGGTTCCGAATAAAATAGATCTTTTGCTTGGTTTAAAAATTGTAATGATAGTTTACTCGTTGGTATGACGTCTTATGCTCAATTAATTAATTATTCAAGTTTAATTGCTTGTTTAATTCAAATTCAATTATTTATTCTAATATTCTTTCCAAGCTGCCATATACTCTCCCAATTGGTTAGTAGTTATAATTTTAGAAACACTCCACAGATTTAACTAACTTTGTACTGAGAAACTATAGCGAGTGCTAGTGTTTAAAGTTCTAATTACTTTAATGTAAAAAATGATATAAAGGAGAATTTTGATGTACAGCAAATTTGAGATATATGTAAAAGATATAATCAAGGGAAGTAAGATCTGCGGATCTGCGGACCACTCTACGTGCTTATCCGTCTTATCCGTGCTTATCCGTCAGGTTCAGGTTCACGTAATTGCGCACCCAATTAAAAAAGTGTGGCTGAGCTCAATACTTTGGAAAACAAGTGTCATCAAATTATGGACACATTCGTAAGGTAGTCAAATAACAAAGCCTGCAAAAGCTCTAAATAGGTTTCACCGGTCACATTATTAAAATAAAAGTACGGAAAGGGCTAATGATTTCTTTCTCCTTCAGCCCAGACAACAATCCTCGTGTTAATCTGATTGCGTCGTTCATCATGCTAACAGAAATTCTTATAGAAATAGCGCAAATGTAATGGAAAAGTAGTTATAATTTTGAAACCACCCGGTATAGATTTATCGAAGCTTATTGTTTGAGTGGAAACAGTGTAATGTCTGGAGATTACAGGCTCTTCAAAATCTGTAGACTCGAAGACATTGCGTACTCACATATTAATTGTAATTTTACAGATTTAAAATCAACTTGTTAAATCACTGTTTACTAACAGGAAATATCTGGAGGATGCGATCCACGGAACCTATACTTCCAGATATCTCCACTAGATATCAAATAACAAATATAACCATTGTATAATCGTAGTATAACAAATATAACCGTTGTACAATCGAACGCAACATTTAACAAAATGTATATTAGCTTTCAAATCAGTGGAGTTATCTGGAGGATAAGCATTACGGTGATTTTACTCCCAGATAATTCCACGAAAGCATTGATAGACAATGTATGGCCATTCACGTTAAAAAATAACATAATTACAAACTAACAGAGGATAACTGGAGGATGAGGGTCACGGTTCACATACTCCCAGATATCATCAAATAGGGAATATTATATTGTGTACATTTCAAGAGGGGCTATCTGAATGATAAGTACTACGGTGCTTATAGTCCATGATAATGCCAACAGGTATTTTGATGTTTGTTATAAAATGTATTTCGTTTCAAAGCAACAATTTAAATGTTTTCATGATATGTATCGTTCAGATATATTGTTCAAATTTAATTTCATATTAATACTATGTCCATGTCAGGACATTGAAAAATGATGAAGAAATATTATTTGAAATAATTATTTTTATTTTTGAAAGTATTATATTTTCATGTCGATAATAATATTCTTGATTTATGTATTATTATTATTTATATTTTTGACATTTAATATAATTAGATATCAAAACTCCCATAAATAAAAGTATACTCGTTAAAACCAATTAATAAAGAATTCCTCTAATGCAAGCAAAAGTAGTAGATATAGTTTTAAAAACAATCAGTCCATAAAGTGATATAATTAGAATACGCTAGGTGACATACATTTTGATTACATTTCACATGTTAGTGTATTAAAACAAGATGTGTTACATAGCTGCTTAGTTTGCAATTTTATATTATTATACAAAGTTCATCTCTGAATTAATTAGCACGTTAAAACCGACACCCAAATTTGTAGCCGCTTGTAGATAATTCAAATTGATTGCACTTGTTATTAGTTTTAATTAACTTATTGAAATTATTTAAGTAAAACTAGCTTAATTTGCTGTTTTACTAAATTTAATATATAAAAATATGTGAGCGAGACTTCTTTTTATAAGTTTATCAAGTTCGTGGAGAAAGATAGCTGTGACGAGGTTAGATGATACAAAAACTACGTTTACTATAATACTCAAATATAATTTAAAAACTCAACAATTATGAAGAAAAATTAACAATAAACATTAAAAATAAAAAATAGTTCAAAGTTTAGAAGATAATTCAAAACAATTTGGGACATGATAAATTTCAATTTGAAAAGACTTCATTGAATATGTATTTTTTTTATCTTGAAATTATTGCAACATCAACAAATCGTAAATTTTAAAATATGTTTTAATATTATTGTTATTGAAATTTGATATCTTCCCATAGATTAGCGCGGAGAGTCGCTGTTTCGGCAATATTTCGGCAAGAATAGAACCCTTTGTCCTGTGTGCCGTCTACGGAACGCGTAGCGTGCGCCGCCAGCATCACATCTCAAAACGCTTTCACGAGATGCCGATCTCTTGTACGCTCTTGTACATCCAAGTTTCGGATGCATATATCATCACTGGGAATACTAGAGGCTAACAAACTCAATTTTATTTTCTTAATTGTTGATTTATCTAGACAGACTTGAATGAGCTGTGACATAGCATTACCACCCAACTGGATCCGTCTTCGTATTTTCGGCTCGCAATTCCCCTCATTATTTACAACCGCACCCAAATATATAGATTGGCTCATCACCCCAAAATTCCCAATCTTCTTAACGTCTGGCTGATTGGAGGCTTCCCTATCGACCATCATCATTACCTTGGTTTTTTTAGCGTTTATGTGTAAGCCGTATTCACCGATTATGCGCTCCAGATTTTTCACCATCCCCTTGAGTTCATCCTGATTTGCCGCTATAAGTGCAGTACCATCCGCAAAGCGCAAATTCAAGATTTTGTTTCCTCCTATCGTTAAGCCCCCGGTACAATCTTCTAAGACAAATTGCATGATGAACTCGCTATAGGTGTTAAACAACAAGGGTGACATAACACATCCTTGACGCACACCCTTTCTGATAATGCATTTGCACAATAATTGTTGCTAATTCTGACAACCAAATGACACCTATCGTATAAACTCTTCAGGAGATGGACATGAAAACATGAAATGAAATATAAAGGTATAGAAGCAGCCGAAAACGAGGGATAGGCAACACGGGAATATGGCACCACGGGAATATGGTAACACGGGAATATGAGAACACTGGAATATGGGAACACGGGAATATGGGAACAAGGGAATACGGGAACACATATTCATGAAACTTTGTTAGACATATCGCTGGTCGCGACGAAGCCGTGGCTGCAGGTCGCGGCAATTTAAATATGTCGCTGGCCATCAAACTCAGGTTCATTTCATATCAAACTGAGCCACAACGAAGTGTGGCCGGGTTTAGCTAGTAGTGAATAAATACTAAAAACTCCAGTACAGTTTGAAACTCTATTTGACTAGTTTAATACTATTTGACAAGTTTGAAACTCTCAAACACATGAATTTCTGAATTTAATCTGGTTACTAATTTTTATCTTTCATATACTATATACGTATGTAATACGTAACACAATTTAACATATATACAGGATGTTTTTTGTTTTGCTAAGTTTAAGGTCCATTTTCTCGAAAAGTTTTGCAACACTGTTTTTAAAAATTTTTTACGTTGAAAGTTCCTTTACTATTTAAGCGACTAAGCGAGTTAAAAAAACTCGTACGTCATAGCACCGGAGTAATTTGACCTTGAAAAATAATGTACTACCTGAAATATCTCGGTTCCTATGAAAGTTGTAAAAATGAAACTTGGGGAACTTATATAAGCCGGAGGAGCTTCAATTTTGCGAATGCGACCAACTGAATATTCTTGACCGAGTTTGAACAATAAAAAAAATCTTAAACTTTTTAGTAACACCTTGTTCTTCAAACATTTTACTTTTAAACAAATAAACTAATTCTTGTTAACTAATGTGACTAATTTTATTCTATGATATAATTTACTGACTAATGAAATCACATTTTATTTAATAGCCGGGTGGGTTAAATCGGCATTCCACCACTCTATGTTGTCACGGACAGAAAACCACGTGACAATTAAATCAACGTATATTATTATAAATAACAAAAGAAAGGGAACTTTAACAGGTCTAAAATCTACAAATTTTTGTAACTTCATTTCATTCGGAATGACGAAAGTGAGGAGATTATTCATTATATATGCATAACATAATAATTTAATCTCTGATTTGAAAATTATTCACGTAGTTGCGCTGTCGGTTACTCACTAATCAAAGCTAAAAGGTGCGAAAATGTAAATGATCTTGTTTTTGTAATTAATGTACTTCGCAAACACTTATGCAGGAAATTTGGTAAAAGCAAACCCTTTCCTTTAATTAATTGCTACCGAGATCTTCAAGTCATGTACAAGGTGATATCTACAAAACAAACATAAAGTACAATAGAGAGATGTGAGATTTGAATAAAAAATCATTATTACCATAAGTAATTAAAAGAATAGATGCATAATTACAATGCAATCATATACAGATATTAATCAAAACATTATAAACAATGTATAAATAATTTAAATAAAATTTAAAGTAACTGACATAGGTTAGTAAATTTTTTTTATCTAATCGCAGACTATTTTATAATTTTTTAAATAAATAAATTGTATCTTAATTTAGTCTTTAAAACATTTAAAATATAAATTTTGGTTGAGTTTAGGCTTTAAGCCTGGGTATCCAAGCCTTAAGATTTATAAAATCAGATTGTTCAGATTGTTATTCTGATTGAGAAGAACGTCTTGGAGGTACTTGAATCGCAAATTAGTCTTGGAACAATGTATGTACATATATTTACGGTCATTTATTTCTAAACAACTAGGCCATTCGAGTGAAACTTAGAATGCAAGTTAAGAAGAGTATTTCTTGCACATTCAGGGTTTCTGATTTAAAATTCGCTACTGATAAAATTAGGTCGACTGCAATATATTTAATAAAAAGCGACGTTACCATCTTTAGAGCTTTGTAGAATCACTGTTTACAAAATATATAACAATGAATCAGAGGATTTCTCCTGAAAAGCGCAGTACTGTCTTGCTCGCAAGAATGGCCGGGCTATTGTGTAAACAAAGGTTCTTCTTGGTGCATCTTAGAAGCTACTAAATATTCATGTAAGAGCTATTTAGAAATTCAAAAAAATTGATGTTTGGGTTTTGACGTTTTCTGTAAGTACAACATTTGGAGAATATTTCCTGAAAATTTGATGTTAATCCGATTAAAATTGAAGGAGTTCAAACTATGCTCCGTTCGATCGTTAGAAGCAAGTATAATGTGGCAATTACGCACGGGATTAAGGCCGGCCCTTTCTGCCTTTTTTCTAAGTCATATACAATCTACCAGGAAGATATATTTGTATTAGTGATAGGAGTCCATAGGGTATGTTCAGGAAAAAAAGAGACATCGATTGTCTGAATGCACAACGAAAACTATGTAACAGGTTTGTTCGGTTTTGAGTCTGATGGACTATGGTAATTTTCAATAAAATAAATTGATTATGCAAGAAATTTTATACAACTATTTTCTCTAATAGGACTGATTTATTAAATCTGGTCCATTATAATATTAAGCTACACATAGGCGAATAGGTAAATGCAATTGAAACAAAAGATTTAGGGCGACAACCACTACATTTTTTGTACGTTTATGCTTAAATGCAAAAGTGGTTAGGACGATCAATTTCTTCAAAGAAAATGCAAACAATAGTTAACTAGATGTGATATGATAGTTGCTAGGATTGTTCTTCTGAAAATTCGGATGCTTTGACGGTGATGTTGATCAGATTAAATTGGAATAACACGGGTTCGGTGTTGATGGTGATAAAAGAATCGTCCAGTGTGTGGAATCATTGATGTTCAATCTGCGTCGTTGAGTAAAATAAAGAGAGTACGTAGATGATCTTAGAAAAAAGCTACGCGATGATTTTCACGCGTTGCGAGAACCATCCTTTGCCGGTGGACCGCGGCAATGAGGCGTCTCCTAGAGCTGTGACATGGGCTGTGGGATTAGCAAGCAATATTTATTTAAAAAAAAAATATTTATAAAAAATTATTCACATAGACCAACCCAATTTCAAATCCTATAGTTTATGCAAAAACAACGCGTAAATCAACTATTTTTCGGCAACACCTTAAAATAGAACACTCAAATTGTACAACTCATGAACAGGAAAAAATATCATATATTTTTGAAATTATAAAAATTATATTATGTTACTTTTTTTTAGTAATATAATATTATTGTAAGCTACAAACGTTAAGGTACAAAATAAGGAGAATTATACCATCATACTCCATGATACTTTCACTTAACGTTGTATTAAACATTTTGATATTGTAGATATGAAAACATTATTCAGCGAGATATTTGGATAAGCCGGACCATGGACTGGATGCTCCCTGATATCTCGTAAATAAAGAATCCGCAACTTTCCAGCCACAAAGGAAAGCCTGTAGGATTTACAAGTTGTTAAAGTTAAAGTCATTTATATGTATGTGCTCAATTCTGTAAACCATTTTAAAAAAGTAGGCCTCTAATTTATACAACAGAATTGTAAAAAACACTGATTAGTAAAAAGAAATTTAAATTTAGTTGATATTTTAAGGTTTCAACTCAATTAAATATTCATCAAATTCTAAGGAATAAAGATATTTAATATTAGTCGAGCAAAATTGCAAAACTAAACAAATTAATAAACATACATTTTCATTTAATATTACAATATAATATGTGTACCAATGTTCTAAGTAGGTACAACAACATTTATAAGGTGAAGTTGATACATATATTATTAAATTTACCAACACATTATAGCGTGCGAATAGAAATAGCATCTAGAGAGTGATCAATTTATTGTGACATTAAATCACGTTCATATTGTTTTATATTTGTAACTATATATTCTGATGGTTAGTACCAGAAATCGAGTTTAGCAGTTAATTGTTATTTGTTATTAAATTATTGTTAATTATTTGGATTATTAAATTATTGTCAATTATTTAATATAGAGATTTCGCAGTTAGTTTTCGACAGGTGTGTTTCATTTATCTCACGTCAATCTAACGGTAGGCTCCACAATAACTTGACTACTACCTTGTTACGACCTACAAGTGTAATTTACGTCTACCCTTTTGTTCAAAAATATTCTTTATACAGCCCATTTAAAGGTATTGCTGTATTACTTTAATAATAAAGCTGTACTTTGTATTGGAAACTTTAAGGAACATGAAACGAATCTTTAAAATATCCTCACATATTTTAGTTTGAGATTAATTCGTCCATGCATAACTATATTCTATAAAACTTAGACAGAAAACTTCACAGAGAATAATATAGCCATATCGTGTTAGTAGTTAGAGTGGTTGATTCTAGAGTCAATCTTTAGCCCGAATTCAAAAAAGTTTTTAAAGGAATACTCGCTTGAAATGTATTGCAACGTAAGAGTTCAAGTTAAATAGTTCTCTAGATCTAGTATCATGTTCTTTGCAAGAAAATTAAAATCTATAAAATTATTTACAATTGTAAAAAGTATTTATAACGAATCTTTCTGCTTGAAATCTGTTGGGCAAACATAACTATTTAAATGGCTGTTTGAGAACTCCTTAAATGTTTCAAATTTTATTTCTTCAACATTCATAGAAACCAAACGTTTTATCTTAGCCTCGTATATAATATATTTTACCTGCTGCACAAGATTGAATGAAGCGCAATCTTAGCTTGTTTATTTCGCGCAAAGTTTGTATTTACGTTAGGTTTGAATATTCATTCGTAATCATATTTTAAGCAGCTTTCCAAATTAATAATTCTCTTTCTATATCCAACCCAATGTCTTCTCTCTTTCTTCCACACACTCGCATGCTCACGATTTAACATTATACCTCAGTCGCTAGCTTTCTATCTTCAAAGGTTCCGCAATTGGAGAATACGCCGCGCATATTCGCTACGCTTTCATATCGTGTTTATGTCCATTTCTTTGAATTATGAAATAATGTATAGATAGACTTTCTTTTCGATAAGTTAAACAAGCTTTCAGGATGATTTATTTGGTTCAGTAAAGTTTGAAAAAGCAAACGTACATTTACTATTAACAGCTTTTAAAGTTTTTAAGTGATTTATTTGAAAGTTTCGTATACTTTTAAATAGTGAATTATAATGGATTTTTATAGTCTCACAGTTTTAATCTCAGGAGGATCTGAAATTTACCTTATGCATGTATCCATAATATAACAGAAAGATTCATAAGTCCGAGGAAAGTTTTTACTTTAAATCCTTGGCAACTTTGATAAATATAAACTGGTTTTAAAAATGTTAGTGGAATGACTGTTCTTCTAATACTAATTCACTGAAATACTAATTCACTGAAAACAAATTATCTGCTAATAAATTTAATATAAATTAATTATCATCGTAATAATTTAGTAATCATTAATTTAATTATTTAATTTGATATAACATTAATTTAATTTAACTACGAAATAAATTTAATTCGTTAAATCTTCTTCTTCATCCAACGTCGTGACCGAAGTGTAGTGACCACGGTGGATGTTGATGTTTAACGTTGTCTTCTAATCTCTGTATTATTCGGTTAATCGTTGATTTACAGGTCTGTCAATAGTTCGCTTGACGCACTGCTGTAGTGAAACTTGATTCTGTTAGTTTCGAAGTGATATCGGTCCACCGCGTTAGGTCCCGTAAAATGGCGACATTGGTTGTTCTAACCGTCTAGGGAATTCGCAGCATCCTGCGTCAGACCCACATATTCTTCTCCTGTCGTTGAAACAGATTACCCAGGTCTCTGAAGCGTACGAAAAAACCGGAAAAATACTAGAGCGTTTACACGAGTTGTCTTCGTTTTTTCTAGTGATATGATATTTCGATCTTTCCAGATCTTTGTTAGCTTTATCATGGCCGAGCAGGCAATTTCAATTCGCAAAAGCCGGACTTATGGAGCATGGTGTCCAAATACACAATTTTTTCGACGACTTCAAAGTCTCCTATATTTGTAGGTAGTCTTCCATTTTCGTTATCTCGGTCTACTATAATGATTGATAATTTTGTCTTGTTGGGATTTATTTTGAACCCATGGTCTCGGCTTCCAGTCTCTGAAGAAACTCTACAAGCTCTTCGGTGCTGTTAGCTATCTGATGAGTATCATCTACAAATCTGAAGTTTGAAAAGCGCCTTTCACCAATCTCACTCCTGCGTTCCGTTCTCTAAAGTGCGCCGCATCACTACTTCGGTATTGATATTGTAGAGCAAAGGTGAAAGTACGCATCCTTGACAAACCAGATGCCTTTCCTAATGCAACATTTTTTACATAATGTGTTATCGATATTAACGCCCGCCTGCGAAATATCATATAAGCTTTTGACCAGTGTGATAAGATAACATGATACTCCAAATTCTGCTAAGGTCGTAGCCTGGACCAACGAATCTCAGGTCTTTTCTATAAACGAAGTTACTTATAGAATAAAAGAGAAATGAAAATAATTCGGGACAGCCTCTATAAAATAACGTTCCGCGCATAGAAATATCTCACCATATGCATTTTTGTATGTAGAAAATAAATATTGATGGGATTTTTTCCTATTATAAGCATATGTTAAGATAAGTAAAATTAGTTACTATAATTATTAAACATATTTTTTCCATTAAATTGAAAGATTATTTGTATAATAAAAATAAAAACTACGCATCAATTATTTAGCTCTATAAAATATAAAATTAAATACGTAATATAAGAAAAATCATGTAAACAATAATATTATTAAGCGACGCTCTACATACGATTCCGTATACTGTAACTATGGCTGTATGTGCAAGTGAATGCTTCGCGTTGCGTGAGGCGCCGGTCGATCTGAGAGATTGTGGCGTGACAGCTATACACACAGGTATTAACTTGATGCGTGTGGATTTAGGTATAAATACGCTCGCTTTAGGCTTTTAGACATATCAGGTCCAGGCTGAAGAGGATGACAAATCCTAAAGCCTCAATAATAAATTCACCAACCTCCTAAAATCCCAACAGGTAGTGGGAAAAAATCCCACAGTTGTTGGATGCACGGGCATCCTTTTGAAGATTCTCCACTTCGTACGGAAAACAAAAAAAAAAGCTTACTTTTTTGAATATCGTTGTATTGGCCCCGTAATATCTAATGTATAAAATTGTTGTAGACAGGTGACCAAAAA
>WYDF02098466.1:0-10698 GCA_009867245.2 Adranes taylori | reverse complement strand
GTCAAGGTTGCGTAATTTCGCCTCTTCTCTATAACATCTAGAGCTAAGTAATGATGCGGCGCACTATAGAGAACTGGAATGAAAAGTGATGATCGATTAAAAGCATTTTTCAAACCTTCGATTTGCGGATGACACTCTTCGAATAGCTAACAGCACTGCAAAGCTTTTAGAGTTTCTAAAAAAACGTAAGCCGAGACTATGGGTTCAACATAAATGCCACCAAGACAAAAGTCATGATAGTAGACAGAGATCGAAAACAACCTACAAAATAGGGAACTTTGAAGTCATCGAAAAATTTGTGTATTTAGGCTCCATGCTCCATAAATACGGCTCTGACAACATGTAAATAAGACCGCGAATTGAAATTGCCCCCTCAGCCATGATAGAAATAAGAAAAATTTCGAAATATCTAAATATTACTAGGAAAACGAAGCTTGTAAACGCCCTAGTTTTTCCCGTTTTTTCGGACACTTCAGAGACCTGGGTAATCCGTTCCAACGACAGGAGAAGAATAGATGCGTTTGAAATGTGGGTCTGGCGCAGGATGCTGCGAGTACCCTGGACGGCTAGAAGAATAAATGTCTCCATCTTAAATGTGGTCAAACCCGTACAAAGATTATCATTGATGAGATATGAATGAATTTTGAATTGTTGAATTGTTACGGACACATCTCTTGACATGACAGCATGGAAAAGCTTGTTGTTGAGGGAAAACTGGAAGGGAAAAGGAAACGGGCAGATCCGCAACTAGGGGACCGATATTATTTCGAAACTAACAGAAATAAGTTTCACTACAGCAGCGTGCCAAGCGAACGATCGATAGACCTGGAAATCAACTTTTAAAGAATAATACAGAAAGTAGAAGATTGCCCTATTCAACGTCAACATCCACCATAGTCACCACACGTCGGTCACGACGTTGGAAAAAGAAGAAAACTTGGTGAATGAAATGGTGCGAATGTGAATAATAATGCTAAAATTATATTAGTGTTATTCATTAAACTTGTGAATGCAATTATTATATATAAAATATTGTTGCTACATCTAAATGCAATTTAAAAACACATGACAAAAATCATAATATATACGGTAAAACTTTTTAAATTATGAACAACTAATTTTATGGTGAATTCTTTGGAATCTAGAGTCACCTAGGCATCCACCATTTTCTTTTAAATTTTGTATTAAAAAAATATGAATATTATTTTGAATATTTTAACATTTATATATATTTAATTATTAAAAACGACACATAAAAAATAAAAATGTATAAAAATAGACACAGGTTTTCCAATGAATAGAAAGGAAAAGGTCTAGTAATTCCAAATTTCAGGCAGAATTATGAATTTAAAGTACCCCCAAGAATTCGCCAATATTTATAATATTATATGCGAATTGTGATATTTACAATTTAGCTAATAATAAGCAGTGTGATTAGGTTATGTTTGTTATTATTATTTTATTTTTAGATGAAATGTAAACGCATTGAATTACTAGATAGAAAAAGTAGTCGTAATTATTTAACAACTTGTAGAAAATTTGTAACAAATGAGACCAAGTCAGATATACACATTATAACAAAAGGATATTGTCATAGGTATTTATAATTTTAAATATTTAAATTGAGATTGATGATTATTTAATTTTCGTTGTAGTTGTCCATTCTGTTGGGAGAAGCCGTGCAAAAGACCTTTAACAGCTCGTGCAGCTAAAGAAATTACACCATATTTAACGATAACCGAATTAAAATTACCGAAAAATGCTAAAACATTTAATACAGGTGCTTCATTAAAGCGATGGTCGCAAAAATCTCCAAGACTAAAAGCAAAAGCCCTAAAAAAATCAGTTGAGACATCTGAAACACATAATCAAGCAGATTTTGACCCAAACGAAGAAGATAGCATTTATGATCAAGATCGTATCATTATTGATCAATCTTGGTTTTGTGAAGGAGAATTAATGTTTTCACCAGAAAATAGCACAATAGACTTAGATATTCAAAAATTAATTTTAAGTTCTCAACAATATGAGGAAAATAAGACAATTAAAACAAATGAAGAAAAATCGGTCTGTTTACCACCGTCGCGTTGCCGCCGAAAATG
This sequence comes from Adranes taylori, assembly GCA_009867245.2. Lineage (NCBI taxonomy): Eukaryota > Metazoa > Arthropoda > Insecta > Coleoptera > Staphylinidae > Adranes > Adranes taylori. The sequence goes on along the minus strand of WYDF02098466.1, from coordinate 8,596 downwards.
TAAGAAACACAAGTCAAAGGATAAACGTAATAAACATCCCAATACGACAAACATAAATGAAAACAAGGTTCTAGAGAGAATAACCATATCTAAACCTCAAAGTCCAGAAACTATACAAATTATAAGAGTCGATGTTATTTCCAACTATTCTGGACGAAGTTATGAGGAAAATAATAATAACAATAATTTTGTAACTAGTTCTAAACTGCAGTCTAGCTATGTTTCTGTCCAAGAAAATAAATTTGAAGACCAAATTTCATCACGTTCTACTAAAACAGAAAAACTGAAGTTGTGTGATTTAACTTTAAACTGTCAAAAAGCAGTTATAGCATCAAGAAAATAAAATGGCTTCAATATAATTATCTCATTATTATAAATATATATCATATAATAGATGTTATTTACTTAAAATAGCAATAAAATATTAAGTAAAAGGCAATTCACGTATCATGTTAGAAAAATTCGTGGGCGTGATCGCCAGCCCATCTTTCATATACTGGAAGTCCTACGTTTTGTTATATGTTGCATAAAACAAAAGTTGAACCTTTTAATTTTGATTGTAACCTTATAATTCGTAAATTCAATTTGTACAATAGCTGCTTAGGGTAAATTAAATAAAACTTGCGTGACCTAAAATCACCTACCCATTAATCCCCCGGGTCCCGTACTTGCCTACGGGGCGGACAGCCTAAGGTCGCTCTTGACTCACTCTTTCCCAGTCCGCTTTGTCATGTCCTACGACTGCTCTTGACTCTTTTTTTGAGTAATTTCTAAACTAGCAGTCTGCCGTGCAAAACCGACGCTCTGCCTACTATAATTATATCAATTCTTTTATCTACACATGAACTGATTTGAACAGATTTGATCTAATTTGATCTGATTTGATCCTATTTTATCTGAGTTTATCTGATTTGAACTTATTTGATGGGATTTCATCTGATTTGATTTGATTTGAATTGATTTGATCTCATTTGATCTGATTTGAACTGATTTGATCTGAGTTGATCTGATTTGATCTGATTTGAACTAATTTGATTATTTGATTTGTTCTGATTTGATCTTATTTAATCTGATTTCATCTGATTTGACCAAAATTTCAGCCTCCTAGTTTGAATACGAAATTTGTGAACAAAAAAACTCCTGTCCGCCATATTGGATTTATACAAAAAATGAAAAAACCTTTCTGCGGGCTCATAGTCTACACCTGTCTACCAAATTTCATCCAGATCTGTCCCATAAGGAAGGATACATTCTTGAACATACATACCTACGTACAACCTAACAGAGACCAAAAAATCGAACCTCTTTCAATTTTTTGACCAAGAATTTTTATTTACAAAAACTTGTTATATGAAAACTTGTTCCTTATGATGCCCTCTTTGAATTGCGTATTAACGGATTGCAGTAATTTCAATACAAGAGACGTACTAAGGTGAAATAGAAAAAATTCTCAAAACATGAATCATACATCTATCATATACCTATAGGTATTACATACCTGTATGGAAGATAAAAACTGTTTATCTGCGAAAGATAAAAAACTATTTACGAAAGATAAACAATTGATTTGATAAAGAGTTATTACTTTTACAGTAAAGTTATTACTCTAGTGAATTTTTTGGATCATAGAATTTTTGATTTTAATTGGATTATACAATGAAACATTTTCTCATATACGACAAGGATGAGATTTAAATACGAGAAATAAGTAACCAATCGATTTTCTAATATTTTATAATAAAAACTTAGCTTCTTATTTAAATTTTCTTTAGTAATCTGTAACGTTCCTAAAAGCGTATATCTATCATCCAGAGCTTTCTGGCAACATGATAAAAGATGTATGATTCCTGAAAATTTCCTCTACCTATTCTCCTTATCCTTTTAATACCATGTAAAATACGAGGGTTACCTTCTTTAGAAATATATCCTATCATATATCCTATCATTCAAGATCCCGTACAGCGTAGGGGGCTTATCTACTGGCGCATTTACCCTATCTGAGTTGTTTTGCTGCATTTTCACAGCGTACAGCGTACGGGGGATCATATACTGGTGAATTTGCCTTATATTTTCTTATGCTAAAACTTGGCTGATTATCTCATAATTAGAGACCCCGTACAGGGTACAGCGTATGGGGCTCATGTATTGGCGCATTTACCCTATCTTATTTGTTTTGCTATATTTTCTGAATTATTATCCCATCATTCCAGACCCCGTACAACCTTAGGGGCTCATCTTCTGATGCATTTACCCTATATTTTCTATGTTTACCCTATCTTACTTGTTTTAGTATATTATTAAATTGAGAACGCGTGCATATCTAAATTCTCATTTTCTGATGTCAGTGTTAATCTTTCATCAGATTTTATACTGAACACACGTGTGCGCATTAACAAACATAATGTCAACAACAGTAACAGTTAATGCAGTTAGTTCACCAGCATCAATCGATGAGCCATCAGTTCAATCAAATGGTAAACGAAAAATGTTTGCTGATCAAGAGTTGGATGAGAAGAGCCTAACAAAAAACGAAAATATCAGAAAGCGAGTAATGCATTAGACTTCGAAAAATTTTTTTCGAAAAGTGGTACGTTGAAAATTGGTGAGAGCTGTATTCTTATGTGAACATATCAGAAAACAAATGCTTTAATTGATTTGCTATTAGAGACTAATCCATCGAATTACACTGTTCATGTTGAAAAGATGTATTTACATATTTTGCTAAGATCTAATGTACTAAGACGTTATATTGCGAAAGACGTTATTGCGTTAAACCATTATTAGATAAGCATCAACAATGATTAGAGTATACAATAATGCTACTGTAAGCGAAGGAAACTTTAACGATAACGCGAATGACTGTGATTACAATGATACAGATGTAGCTGAAAACAATTCTAGTGCAGACAACACCGAAAATATTAAAAACAACTTCTCCGATGATTCCGGGTACATTTCTGCAAACGAGAATGAAGAACAAGTATTAGACCTTATAATAGTAGACACAGATACTGTACAGGCACATCTTCACATATCGCCTACTATTGATATAAAACCATCAAAATTTTCGGAATCCAAACAACGCCGGACAACACATTCAATCTATTTGAGGCGTTCATATAGTAATCTCCCATTACGATGATACAACATATTGCTGAACTGAAACATTATTTTGAAAACGAAGACGGTACTAATAAAAATATTCTCAGTGAACTCCGGCTGAAACATGATTATATGGTATACATTGAAATATTTCGGTTTATATTTGCAAAACCATTCACTAGTATGGATGCTGCTACCACCAAAACACATTGAATCTCTATAAAACATTGTATAAAGAAACGTAACCAGTCATTTCATATTCAATACTCTACGTGAGAACGGCTTATCTTAAAAAAAATGGAAAAAAACTCGATAAAACAATTTTATTTTTACAAGAACTTGATTCAAAAGATTTTTTCGAAGTGTTACCAATAGTATTACAGCATTAGAGGCTGAATGTTTGGAGCCCCATCAAAATAAAATGTAAGCATTTATTACATATTGTAAATATTAAGCTTATGTAAAATAAATATTAATTATTTTAAATCATTGGTTTTATTTATAATGATCCATTTACTCAAGCATCGCAAAACTCGATGGTTGTATTTTCCAATACTCAATTCTCTATTTAGTATTATATTTCCTTTCTATATAACAGCACTTATACAAAACATATATATATATATATATATATATATATATATATAAATATAACTATTAAACATCTAGAATTGGTAATATATAACTGCCTTGATAAGCGCACCATATCATCACACATCATACACAACACATACCAATCTAACTGCTTTCAATTGAAAAGATGCTGATTCCTATCTATCTTGACCGGTTCGACACTTATCCCTATATGTTTTCTATCAGTTGCCATCTGGTCCTGACCTGGTCATAACCTGATCTTGAGCTGGTCCTTAACTGATTCTGACCTAATCCTTTACATAAGATTTGTTTTATATCACCATATTTTACTGGTAGATTTATCTTCAAGGCAACCTCAACTTAATTTTCTTTGAAAACGATCCTGATTCTCTATTAACTGCATCATATATTTCTATGAGTTTGAGTCTATTTGAATTATTATGTGAGCTATTCAATATTAATTGAATCTATTTCTCTCACTGTGTCACTGTATTTCCCATTATAATACTAAGTTTCTTCTCATTAAAATTGAATTGAAACGTTAAGATAACAGAAATTGGATTAACGATGATGTAACCACTGATACGAAACGTTGTTGATATTGAAATTTGAACTGAAGATGTACTATGAATTGAATCGAATCCTCGTCGCCCTTGAAAATTTTAAATATTCAAATATATAGAAACATTAATCTTAGATCTTGACTTGACTAAATTCGGGCGAAGATATTCCTTACTCTTATGAGATGTTTACTATTAATTGAATCTATATTCCTACCACTGGAATTTGTTTTGTTTATTATATGATCTGTTTTCTAACAGCTGAATCTCGTATCTGTATGAGTTTGAATCTATTTGAATTATTATTTGAGCTATTCAATATTAATTGAATCTATTTCTCTCGCGGCGTCACAGTATTTCACATTATAATACTAAGTTCCTATCATTAAAATTGAATTGAAGATGAACAATTAGTTGTATCGAACCGTTTTTATAAATTTGACCTGAAGATGTAGTATGAATTGAATCAAGAACACCGGTGTTTTTTAAATAAATTTGATGTCTTGATTATATATAATGTCAAAATCGAGATGAGATTGTTTAAAGTTAAAAAAAGATTACTAACACTTCTTCTGCTGGTCTTTTATTGTGAAAAATAATTTATTATCGTTTTCAATTCGTTTTATATTCCTAATTACTTATATTCATTCCCTATATATTTATTATCTATTGTGTTAGCTATATTTTAAATAAAAATATTTAATACAATATCACCCTGCTGTTAAACGCTTGCAAATCTGAAAGCGCTATTGTTACAACACACATACATCGCATGTGAGATACTCCTTTTATATCCTAGTTTGTAACTTAAGAAAATCTATAGCAATTTTTTAACAGTCGTCTCGTAGCCTAATGGAGTACAGAGTCAGAACAAATATATATGGGTCGCGAGTTCAAATCCTACCAACGTCTCTGTCCTTATACAAAATTTATATGATATAAATTAATTTCCAAATGGAATAAGTAACATAACTAATTCCATCTCTCGTAGAATAAAAAATAACACTCATGCACTCACTCTAGTCAACATCCAACAAAGAAAACTACATTATTACCGGAAATTTGACTGAAATATTTCAAATTTCGGGATTAATTAGTATAATAGAAAATGAAAGAATAATATAAATTCCAGTAAGTTAGAAAATTAATAATAAGAAAAACCGGCAACAAAAAATAAACTTAAAACAACGCAATGATACACGAAGAGTATACGAAGATATGCGAGAAATTAGGGGACACATAGAGAAGGAATACCAGAGGGGACACTAGAAAGAAGTACATGATATACACTGGAAGTACAGCATAAACAATGGGTCGCTGTAGAGCCATCTAGGGTTGAATGTTTGAAGTGATTCGTTAAAAAGTAGACAACTTATAATACATGGATATGCATTACCAACTATTGACAACAGAAAATACCAGTTACAAAAATACCTAGTAACCTTAAATTCAAATTCAAACGGTGCTCCACGCAGGTTCCAGAGCAGATCAGAGTCCCCGCCGCAGGCCTCGCTAAGCAAAGGGTCTCAACGCAGGCCCCGGTGCAGAGCCGAATCTCCACGCAGGTCCCAGTGCAGAGCAGTGACCCCCACCGCAGAGCTGAGTCCTCATTCGGACCCTAAGACCACAGTGCACAGGCGTCGGAGATCATTACAGCCAACAGATTTGAAACAATCGAGTTGTGGGAACACCCCAGAATGACAACCGAAAATGCCGTCATCTGCCATCATCGATTTTCAAATGACACCTGTCAAACCACCAAACTATTTATGCTAGACCCCAAAATAGTGCTCCGCGGAACGGTTACTATTTTTAGAGCGATTTCGGATCAGCTCCAAAAGGTTGGAAGGGTGGTTATGGTGGTTAGAGGAAGGGTGGTATCTCTAACTCCACTAACTACAACATTTAGGTATATCAGTAAGCACTACGAAAATTTGATACCAACACTCCAAGGCGATTGTAATGTTCCTTAGAAAAATAGAATTGCTTAACCAACTAGAAGAGCTAGAAGCCACAAAAGTCCTATCAAAATCTTAGGTCCAGATAGCTAAAATCGTGTCTATCGCATCTCTCTTTCATTTACTTATAATAATACTGTTCAAACCTATATATGATGACATAAAAATGTTACAAATTATGTACGAGATACAAATATGTGTAATATATCAAAAACGGTTTAATTCTTGTTTGGTTTAAAGTAAAACCTTTCAGTAAATGATAATAAAATTCTAACATTTAATTATTTGATACACACACGCAACTATATCAATGTATTTGATGCCAATTAGAAATTTAACAAATGTCATTTGTTAAATTTCATTTACAGAAATGATTTTGTTCTACCAAAAAATAATTTTTAACTTATAAAGACTATTGTACTAATTGGAATTTAATGCCTTTCTAAAAATAAAAATGTAGAAGAAATATTAGTTCTTATTTTAAAATTATAATAATTGTCATTTCATAATTATTTAATTTTGTTATTGGTAACCCTATACAAAGAAAAAGTAAGGTCCAGCTGAGGTCCAGTTATATAGCAAGCAAACTGTCAAGCATACAAATTTCTCGCAGAAGCAGTTCGTACGTTCGTGCTGTTGCGATGTGCTAAAGGAAGAAATGTGTTGAGGTAAGTGTGAGAAAGTGAGTGTGATTGTGAGGAATGTGTGCGCGTGTTTGTGGCCATGAGGCTCGAAATAATGTTGAAGATAGAAGAGGAGGTAGCGTGAACTTTAAAGCATAAGAAAAAGATTGGACAAAGAGGTAAGATGGTGTAGATTGAGAATGAGCGAAAAGGATAGCGGACAGAATATGCGATATGCAAACGAGATGGAAGAGGTAGAATGACCAATGGCCAAATTCCAGAGATGTACTCGAATCATTTTAAATTTCATACATATAGTAGTAATTCTATTAGGTTTTTTTGGGAATGTTTTTATCAATAAATGCAATTTTCTTCCGGATTGCAAGTAGGCACAATTCTTAGCTGAGATGCATAAAATGATTTTTATAAATAGGAATAAAACGATTCAGGCGCATTGGTTGTCATGTCAAGTCTTTGCTGACAAGAATAATGATCCATATCATGATTGAAGATCGTTTGTATACTCTTGTGTCAAGCACAAGATTTGTATTTTTGCAACATGCTTCCTTGGGAATCATATTAAATTAATGTCAGCGAATGTCTAAAACTGTGGGAAGACTGGAAAATAGTTGTACAGAATTATTTATTTGTTGTAATATTGGTAACAGTATCTTGTCTGATTTTTTGCTTCCTTATTGAAATGTTGGAAATAATATCCTTTCTGGTTGTTTACCTTGTGAAAATTATTGAAATTGTTAGGTTTGATTTACGGGATCTTCGAAGAATAATGTTTATGGAGAATGATTTCAGTACCAAAACTTGAAAATGAAGAAGACAGGTTTGATTGATGCTTATTATGTCATATATTTTGATTTCTATGAGGATTGTTTTGGAGGTGAATTTTTTTCGAGAAGGCGTAAGAAATAATGGCAAACTGGTTTCCTGATTGGTAACGGGTTTCTTCAAAAATAGACGACCAAAAATTATTAGCTGAGAGTTTGGAAATTAAATGATAGAAATTATATTGAAAATGCTTGCTATTTTATAATCGAATGGGGTTGTTGGAGTGCTAAAGTCAGAATTAGCTTGATTTGAGAAGGTTGGTGTGATTCTTGCATCTGACCGCTGTTCTCTTGCAGCCACTAAAAAGTATAATTGTATGGGTAATTCCAGGAGTCTGCAATGAGTATTCTTTTGAGTCCACTAGTGGCGTTCGTGTATTTCCTAGATTCCTGTGGAATACTGGTGATTGGCACACGTCTGTTTGGTGTCCTTGGGCGGTGAAAGCGTTAAGCCGTTTAGGAGATTTGCGGCCAATTAGTAACATCAAGCAAATTCCTGTACCAGCTGCAGAAGTCGTCGACGCCACAGTTTGGGTAGTCGACACCCATTGGGTGAAAATTAAGTGGACACTTGTACTATCCTGCTGCTATGACAGTCGTTGTAGCTAATTTTTTTATTAATTGCAATTAAGTTCGAGCGGATTATTGAAAATTGTATACAGGGTGAACCAAAACGCGTAGTATTGTATTTTTCAATTTCTTTAAATGGAACATCCTATATTTTATGAAATGGTTGGATCGATCTTTAGCGCCACTTTCATTTTTATTAACCACTTCCTATGTCTAACTTCAACTGCATTTGAGATATATCCAATTTTGTAACAGAATTCTCAATTTGGTTGAATTTTTTAATTCGAGTTGGCCGTACAATAAATATTTATATAACTAATCCATTTTGATAAATAATCCATCTTGAC
>WYDF02098455.1:0-10698 GCA_009867245.2 Adranes taylori | reverse complement strand
ACGTCCCCAAACGGGTTGTATGGCATTTAATATTCTTTCATTTAAGATGCTAGTGAATATTTTATAGCAAGTGTTTATGCAAGTTATGGGCCTATAATTTTTTGGATCAAATGATGGTCTTTGTTTTACAGTAATACTCTCCGTCCTTCTGTAAGCCACGGTGGAATACGCTTTTCTCCGTTGAGATACGATGTGAGTTCTCTAGCCAGATGTACGTTTGTGCAAGTAAACTTTTTCCACCAAAAATTCGTAATAGTGTCTAGCCCAGGCGCGGCGAAGTTCTTTTTGCTTTTCAAATCTCTTTGCATCTCATCAACTGTTATAGGTGGACAAGTATCCTGATTTTGGGCGTGACGTTCACAAAAGGAATTAAACAACTTCATCGCCGGAGGTCTTTAAATGACATGGTATTCAGCTTCTTCGGCAGAGGGTGGGTTTCCTGGATTTCCCATCTCTTGTTTCTGAAATAGCTTGGAGGGATTGTGATGGAAGGTAAAGTGGTTACTAATGAATTTAATTTTTCGACAGAGTTTCCTTTTGACTTGCAATTGCACATGAAGTTGGTCAATGTGCTTTTGTTTAATAGTTACTAAAATAACTTTATTTAGTGTTTGGTGTGCAGACCGGATATTTTTTATGATCTTTCGAATTTTTGAGTGTATTTTCTCCCACTTGTTATATAATCCACTTCACTTGGCAGTAATGAAATCTCCTGTCGTTTTGCTTTAATTTGTCCCTCCAGCTTCTCCCTCTTATTACGCAATTTCTGCAAATTTGGGCCACTTTGACGCTTCCCTTCCGGAACTAATTCTAAAGTGGCATCATATCCATTTTGATTTATGCTTAATAAGTGGGAATTAGGATGGATTCTCTGTTCTAACATACGGTTAATCCTGGTAATATCTTATGATTTTGGCAAGAATTTAGAAAAATGGTGGTGTTGTCTTGCCTTTAAATCCTCAATGGACTCGTGCGCATCACATATGCAGTGGCCGGTTCTTCGCAGATCTTGTTTGGGTTATTTACATCTTCATCATTATCTTCGCGCAATAGCTGATAGTGCTTCCTTTTAAGATAAGCTACGTCACGAAGATGTTGTTTGGACATATTAGAGTGTTTAGGATGCATATACAGCCAGATACTCTGCATCCTGTTCATGTAGCCTCTCTTACCGGGTTCGCTCTATTCATAGGCGCGCATTAAGTCCTGACGCAACTTCTCTGTCCACTCCAGGCGGTCGGTCCCGCCGTTGGACTCAGTTCCTCGCTCGTTAGAGAACTTGCATCTCGAGCTACAGGCAATTGAGGAACTCACTTGTTTCTTTTGTGTTCTTAGGAACTAAGTGTGTAGTTTCTTCAGGGGAGTAAACCCGGAAAAAGCCTTTGAAATTTTGTCGGCGGGGGATATTGTGCCGCTGCCCACAAACCCAAGGGTGTTTCTCAGTTTAGGGAGTGGTCGGAAAGAAATGTGCTCCCTTTTGTTCTCAGCAGGCCATTGGGGGTATACGATCTTCTTCCTTCCTTAAGCGATTCGGGTACGTGGGTACGCGGGTTTAGTGGTCCAACAGTTATCAGCTGACTTACATAACCGCCCTGTGTTAGATTAGATTATTATTTTTATTATTATTATAGCGTTGCTTCAGAGATGGTACCTGCAAGGTGTCACAGACACTTGTGCGCGCGGCTACCGAGTCTATTTCCGGAGAACAAAAGGTGCTTCTATGTTACAAAAGGTGCTTCTTCTATATTATTGTTGAATGTAGATTTCTCCGGAAATAGTATTACAAGGCATCAGGTCCGCTTAACATGACACCGCACGTTGAAGCTGCTATTTGTTCCACGGTCCGTAGTGGACTCGCTAAGGACACAAGAAGCTCGTTAGTATTTCTGGTGCTATTCTTCCTACTTTCATAATCCGTTGAGGGTTCAGTTGTATCTTCAGCCATGGAGTACATTTGAATCATTTCCTGTCATTAATTTCTGAATTTTTATTCAATTCTAGGGTGTGATCAAACATATCTCGGTGTTTACTTCTTTAATATTCATTTCATTTCTGGAAAATTGTCCTGTCTGTTGTTTAGATGGTGACTAAATATTTTGTAATTTCTAGTTGTATCTGTGAGAGTAGAGTGGTTCTTTGTAGTTTCTATGAATTGGTTAGAGCCTCAATAGATATTGAGTTGCTTTTTAGTAATTTTACTTCTTTTTAAGAGTTCTTAAGGTGTAGAACTTGAATTATATTGTTTATCTGTTTGATACTCTCTCATTCTGACATTTTGATATACCTTCTATGCGGCGAGTATGAATACATTGAAACCCCAGCTGTTTCCTCTTCATGGTGTTTGTTAGTTTTCGGGTTAGGTATTGGGTTAGGTAGCCTCACGATAACCGTCCGGAAACGGCTTATACGGAAAGCAAAACTGGAAGAGTTTCCCGGAAAATTGAAAAATTCGTAAAAAACTGAGATCCGTTGTTAAGCGCATTAACTTGAGAACCTCTGGATCGATTTGGATCGATAGAAATTTTTCTAACACTCCGTGTTAGGTTCTTGAGGAAAGAAAAATTGGAAAAGTTGCCCGGAAAATCGTAATATTCCATGTGATATAATTTATAAAATATAAATGAAATCCCGTTTGTCGGTAAGCGCATAACTTGAGAACGACTGAATCTGGCTAATTTCTTTTTGACATATTCCTAACCACGCGGATAATATTCTAACGGAGAGAAAAATTGGAAAAGTTGCCTGAATAATTGGAAAATTCGGGAAAAACTGGTTTGTAAGCTCATCACTTGGGAACCGCTGAATCGATTTGGCTAATTTCTCTTTGAAAATGTTTCTAACCGTCCATAAAAGGCTAGTATGGACAGAAACATTGGAAAATTATAAATTTCAGGAAAAACTGAAATCCGTTGGTAAGCGCAATAACTTGAGAACAGCTAGATCCATTTGGCTAATTTCCTTTTAGAAATGTTCCTAACACCCCAAATAAGGGTCTTATGGGAAAAAGCAAGGAAAATTGTAAAATTAAATGTGGAATAATTCATAAAATAAAAATGAAATCCTGTTTGTTGGTAAACACATAACTTGAGAACGGCTGGATCGGTGCGTCAAATTTCTCTGTAGTATGTTCCTATTAATGAAAGTCAGGTTCCTACAGAGGAAAAATTGGAAATGTTTCGGGAAAAACTGGTTGGTAAGAGCATCAATTGGGAACGGTTGGATCGACACTAATTTCTTTTTAGGCGTGTTTCTAACCGTCGAAGTAAGGTTTTTACGAAACGAATAATAGGAAAAGTCGCCCAGAAAATTGACTAGGCGCAGCAATTAGGCGTGTCGCTGTGTGGCAGAGACGGGGCTATTAGAACACGTCCCTGGCCGCGGCGGCGCCGCGGACGCGACAATGTTGACAGCGGGGCTGTCAGCGGCGTAGGCAAAGAGGAGCACCTGGTAGGGGCAAAACAACGTTTGCCGGGTCTGGTAGTACTTATTAGAATTTTTGTTTGCTAAAAATAGATAACGATATCAATTATAAAAATCTAAAAAGTTCGAATACTGGTCAAGATGCCGATGGTCATTTAAATCAGTATGCTGCATGATGTTTTAACGCGCTCTATTGGACAGAACTTTATATACTGCCTTTAAAATCAAATAACTTTGTTAAAAGTTGCGTTGGAGCCGGCAGGTGAAATTGATACCAAATTATCAGTAATTTAATTAATTAACAATTACAACGAGCAATTCTCAAATAATTCATCGATTCAATGAGTAATCCCCCAATATAATATATAAACTGCCTAACCAAGTCGAATTTAATATTTCAAAGAAATATCATATGTCAGTTAATAAATCGAATTATCAAATAACAAATATTATTAATACAAATTCATATCAAGGCATTTGGGCAAAATCCCAATCAGCATAGAAAAACATACGGACATTTATACACACGTAAAATTTCTTCAAATACAACGAGAAACTCACTACAAATGTCATGGTTTACGACATGTGCAGATTTTGAAACTTTAATTTTGTCGTAATGTGAAGGCATCAGATTTTCTTTATAATCAGCTTGAATTACATTACATGGCAAACTATAGTGTTTTTTAGTTCGTGAGAAATAATAATGACTTTGTTTGAGATAAACATATTAGTAAGTTCTTAAATAGATGAAGACTTCTACTAAGCCTTAAACAGTCCTATAGTTATCACTTGGATGGTCTATATAGGATTTTATTTCACCATGGCGGTTTGCATTAACCCCCCCCCCCAAATTTTCTCCATAAAGCCTGGTTACTTGACGTTATACCTGATTTAATTGATATAACTTTTTATCCAATGTTTTCGGAATATTTTCTTATGTCCTTAATAATAGGATCATATACTGAACCATTAATAAAGTTGGTCTTGAAAAGTTTGCCACTATTTGTTTCCAAACTATGCTAAATCCCTCTTAGCATAAATACCAGCACATGAGTGGCTTGACCATCTAACCTTTTCACTATACTTAGTTAAAGAAGAAACGTAAGAAATGCTTGGTGTAATAGCAATTTCATCAAGTACAAGTATATAATCCTTTTGGTGATCAAATTAGAACGTTTTTATTTTAAAGAGTAAGTACTCAAACACCTCATAGAGAATACCAGCCAAATATCAACGTTTCCCATTTTCTACGTAAAGTCCTAAGTGAGGGTAAAGGAAAACGTTGTTTAAGAAGTTCCATGTAATCATTTGATCCACATGAAAATTTTAGTTGTAATGACCGTTGGCATATTTCACCATTTTGAATAGCGCATCGATTTATGATTCATTGCGCAAATTTAATCATTTCTATAGATTGCCATTCTTCATTTTGTTTGTTCAAGTATTTTATTTTTCTCTTTTCTGCTTGAAATCTTTTCTTGCACAATTTTCTGATTTCAAATCTAGTTTCTCAAAAAATTTAATTTTTTTCTTCTAAACTTGTATTTGGACTATAGCAACATTTTTCAGCGCTGTGACTATTATTCTGACTTAAATTGTGTTATATTAATAAATCATTTGGGATTAATCAAACTTCCATTTACCACCATATATAGCATTGTTATTGATACAGAAGAATTTTGAAAATCAATTATAGAATCAATATAACTCGTCGTTTTGGAGAATTATTGCGTACATTTGATTTTCTACTGAATGAAAATAATGTTGGAACTGCATTGTCTCTTAAGTTTCTTTTCCCGTCTGCTCGTCGTTTCTCCGACATGTTTGGTTCAAAATAATCCTAAGTTTAATAAAATTGACAGTCATCTACCCAACTTTATAATAAACTATCAACTATATAAGTTATTTAATTTGCAAAAATTTGCTTTTACTAAAAATTCTTTCATAGAATTATTAAAAGTATATTTAACTCACAAATTCGAGACATTTTGTGTGTTTTACTTGTGGCCATTTATCTCTTATAAGTTTAATTATCCACTCCCTCGAAGCTAGGAAAAGGTTTCATCTACATCCTTCCTTTGTTGAATTACTACAGACAATAACTGCCATCCAAATGTGTAGGAACTTGAAAAGTAACAATAATGTACCCACCGACAAATAGGTTATAGGAGGTTAAGTTACTTGAATTATATGCAAATAGACAACAATATGTCCCTGAAAGAGTACATCTTGCTTTGTTTATCACAATCAATTGACAAACAGCGCATGTAAATAATGTACTGAAATGTAAACACACGAGTAGCACATAAGATATAGCCGATATAGTACTAATATAGCCCTTTTTGCTTTCAACCAATGAAAACGAAAACGTGTAACCACACTGTCTTGTATATAGTCGCTGTACCTTGAAACAAACGTAAGCGACAATTGGTACACATTTGAAATAAAGTCCATGTAAAATATTTTATAATTGTTTTAATGTCCTACCTGCATGACCGTTCCCGAAACCAAATCCAAGTATCCAGCAATTCTCATACATAAACGTATTCATATCAAAATGTTTATTCGGCCACTCCTTACTGTATACAGAAATTTCGTAACTTGCAAAATACGGTTTATTAACTAGCAACATTGCAATATCAACATAAATACTACCTTTTAAATAAGTAGATGGATAAACAGATTTTTCACCTTGCCGTTGATAGTACGTGCAAGCAAACGTTTCCAAACTTAAGTCATACGTACTTATTCCGACGTAAACATAAAGATCTTTTGGAGGTATTTTCTTCACTTTTGAGAAGATTCTGTCATTAGTACGATACGTCACACAATGAGCAGCGGTCAGTATCCATCTGCTATGGATAAGGGAGCACGTACAAAATGTCCTATTTCGTTTAGGAGGATATATTAGCAGGAGGCCTACAAAATTTAGATCTTCGTTTTGACGGTCATGTATCACTGCACCTCCAAGTGACTTGCGTGTAACACTTGTTGAGTCAATAACACATGTAGGTCCAATAACACATATAGAGCCACTAATTAAAACACTAATAGTATACAGTTGTTTGTTAAACTTCATAAAAGAATTAATCAAATCTTGATTATTAAAGTCATGGCATTTAATCACTACATGTCACTTTTAATTTCCTATGGGATTGCCCAGATTGTATAATGCCCCAGTGAAACCATTTAAACCTAATTAAAAATGATACTTAAGTAATTATTATTGATTGGACTGATGATTGCTGTATATTTCTAATATTTTACAAAAATAGTCTGTATGAGATTCCAAAGATATTTAATATACAATTCTTGGACACTTTTGTTATTTTTCATATATTTGAATTCTAACATTTGTTCCAAGCTTGTTGATTTAAACCTTGATAGTAGAATATTGTAACGTTGCACTAGGGACGGTAATCGTCCCACGTATAAGGCATATGTTAAAGTGGGATAGTGCAACGATGACTGGGATGGAATTATTCCAGAAGCTCTATAAATTAGGAACAACTCCACACCAACCAGCATCAGAGGTTGGCCAAGCGCTTTAGTAGATTAAGTTCAAGAAAATAATTATCTTGAACTTAATCTACTAAAGCTTAATCTACTTCAGTTAGGAATTAATTACTAGGTATCGGAGAAGCTATGAAATAAAAGAACATTTAACAAACATAAGTATAACGAAATAAAATAAATGTTAAATCAACATCAGTAAAGTTCAAATTATGGAAATAAAATAATAAAATGGAAAGACTATTTCACAAATAAACACATAAAATAAAATAAGTTTATTTCAATACGAAAACAATTTAATAAATAACTTTCAAATAAAACAATATAAAATTAAAGCAGGAAATCGAAAAGTTCAATTAAATCAGACTAAATTAAATGAAAGTAGTTCAGAACGAATAAATAAAATAGAGATAAATTATTTAAAGCTTTTAAATTTATAAAATAATAATAAATTATTCTTACATGTTTTCCATTACCGGCAAAGAATAATTACACTATTGTACTTGATACAAAAATATTGTAAGTACTGTTCAAAATAAAAATACCAAATTAAATAATAAATTCAAATATAAATTAATTAACTACTTTTGATAATGACCCACTAAAATAATTTATAAAACACGTGCAACGCGTACTAGCTTTCAAAACTGACTTCTTTTGATCGCAGAAACCCTCACATTTTATACGACATTGGAAGGGAATCGAAAAGACCCAGCAGTTTTCCAATAGCGTGATTTGTTTAAATTTTATTTAACGAATTACAGCGAATTGGGAGTTTGCCTCTGCGATATTTTAACTGCAAATTACAAAAATTCTGCATAAATTGGCCTTACTAATTTAGATTTAGATTCTTAACAATTTATCTATAACCAGTCGGAATATTTCGGTATTGTTGCTTAATAATTTTTATGCGTATCTCACAGAAATTAATACTTGGTGAGGGTAATTGGTACATGCGCTTTTGATACAATAAGGAGTGTTATTATTAAGAATTATTTAAGTACATCATTTCCTAATAATAAATTCATACTTTTTACATCAAAGTACATTTTATAATGTTTAACAGTTGCTTAACTTTTCACTAAGTGACAATATCACCCGATTTCTAAAGCGGTCCAGGTTTGGCGATTTAAGTAAATTAAACAAAAATGAAAAGTAGTTATTTGTTTTAATAAGAAATATTCTTCTCAAATTGCTTTTGAATAAATTTTGAATCTTTGAGTTTGGGAGTCATAACGTGGCTGTTAATTGTTGATATTACCTAACGTCGTAATATTTTAATTTTATATTTCCAGTTTAGCACCTTGTGAAGTCTTAGAAGCGCTATCCACTTGGCGAAGAGAATCATTATTAGTAATTCCTTCTAGAAATGCCAGTGTAAAAGAATTTTGTTATGAAACTTCAGAAACCATGTGTTGTACTTAGCTATCACTTATATCATATATAATAGTAACTGGCTAGCGACTACCCCACACATAGCTGCAGAAAAATGATACCATACAATAGAAAGGAAATATTGAAGAGAGATGCATGTAGGAAGGTGGCATTTAACATATTAGTTAGCACTCTTGTTAATAGAATAAACAATATAATACAATACTTTATTATATAAAATCATACATCTAGAACTTACACACAATTCTAAAATAATATTTTATCGGTTTCAAAATGAAGGATCGATATAATTTAATAAGCAGTAAACGAGATTACAATTATTCCAGACGAGGGTCGTGGCGCGTATTATCGCAGTAAGTACCAAATAAAAGGGGGGTCACTAGCTGATGGCTAAACTCTGGTACAATGAAGTAATTATCGTTAACCACTCTTAACCACTTGTACTTATCTGGAGATAGGTGTGAACAAATTAGAGAGAATATAACTGTGTATAATGGAGCTAATAAAATGATTAATACATAAAGGGCAGATCAAAAATGAAATAGAACAGCTCAATAATTAATAAACTTTAGAGTAAACAGCAGCTAAGTAAACATGCATAGATAATATAAGGAAAAATTCGTGGACGTGATCGCCACCCCATCTTTCATAGACTGGAAGTCCTACGTTTTGTTACATCTTGCATAAAATAAAAGTTGAAGGTTTTAGTTTTGACTGTCACCTTTTAAGTCGTCTATTAAATCCAATTAGCATAATAGTTGTTTAGGGTAAAGTAATTATAATTAGTCTAACCCATGAATCCCCTGGTCTCCATATTTGCCTACGGCGCGGACATGCATAGATAATCTGTCCGATTTGGCTACGATACCTCTTCACTCTCTTTTCGGCTAATTTCTAAAAGAGCCTTGGTCTTATGAATTTGTCCGCTTTGGTGCGGTTTTTGACTTCATTTTCCCCACTACCGCTTTTGAGTCATTCTCTCTTCGTGTCCGCTCTGCGTAAAATTAAGGTCCGTGGGTCTGACACTTATTCCCCAAGTTTTGTTTTTCAACTTTCATAGGAATGGAGATATTTAATGTAGTACAATAGTTGGTCCAACTAAATCAATCGCAAACTTTATAAAACACAAAACACCTTGTATATAACTTAGTTTTAGAAAGAAATGTATCAAATAAAATTAAGCAGGCTTTTGATGGCCTAGAGAATAAAGTGTATTCAGGTGTCCTATCTTTTATAGTTCCTGAAATATATTAAAATGTTTGTAAAATTTTAAATCTGGCAACATGCGCTCTATACCACTTGTGGGATGGTACTACTTTCATTCGACGCATAATACAATATACTATATGCGAA
This sequence comes from Adranes taylori, assembly GCA_009867245.2. Classification (NCBI taxonomy): domain Eukaryota; kingdom Metazoa; phylum Arthropoda; class Insecta; order Coleoptera; family Staphylinidae; genus Adranes; species Adranes taylori. The sequence goes on along the minus strand of WYDF02098455.1, from coordinate 1,017 downwards.
GGAAATTCAGTATTCTAATTTGAAAACTGAATATCTCAATAAAATAATCATTTCGAGCCCCTCCAAAAATTATGATGTGTACCCGTCACTGCCAACAACATTTAATCAATTGCGAAAGAAGTTTATATTTCTCATACAGCTTAAAATATTTTTTTCTGTAACTTTGCATATGTTAGCTATTACGTATGCTTACATGTATATAATATGATTGTTGAATGTCGGTTGCCATGGCGGCAAGTTTCAAAATTTTAAGTTATTAAGGGTCATCTTTGAAATGATAACAGCTACACCCATCATATGGGTATCATTATAAAGCAAATTGTAAGGGATATCAAAAAAACGAAAATATTCAGGGTGTTTCTAAAAAGTTTATGAAAAAAAAAATTATTGCTCAAAACTAGTCAAGTTTATTGAGTTGCCCACACTGGCAGAATTGAGGCTCCCTGGCTTACATACGTTCCCCAAGTTTCATTTTTCCAGTATTCATAGGAACCGAGATATTTACATACAATTTTTTTCAAGGTAAAATTACTCCGGTGCTACGATGTGCGATTTTTTTAAACTCGCTTAATGGCTGAAGTATCAAAGGTACTTTCAACATAAAAAATTTAAAAAAGAATGTTGCGAAATTTTTTGAGAAAATGGACCCTAAAGTAAGCAAAACAATAGACCCTATACAATACCGCTTCCTGTACATTTTTTTCATTCGACGCATAATACAAGACGCTACATGTGTGCAAAATGTTCTGCGGGTTCATAGTCTACACCTGTCTGTCAAATTTTATCCAGATTGGTCCCCTAGGGAAGGAGAAAGTCTTGAACATAGAGACGTACGTACATACATATTAACAGCACCGAAAAATAGACCTTTCTTTTAATTTTTTGAGCAAGAAACATTTTTTTTAGAAAAAACATGAAAAATTGTTCCGTATGACTTCTGCCACCCCGCCCTGTAAAAGTCACATGAATGGCTGGTATCGCAATAAGTCTTATTCTCCACTCTTTGGTGCACCCAGC